>OX326950.1:24104037-24166537 GCA_946800315.1 Misopates orontium | reverse complement strand
GAGACCAAGAGAACCTGCGTACCTTCATGGCCAGATTCAATTATGAGCTGTTGAAGGTAGAGAAGCCACCTGCTGAATTTGTGCAAATTGTTTTGTTTGCATGTTTGAAGAACAAGAATTTCTCTAATTTAGGAAGGAGTCGGGTATGATAGATCGTATTAACGATTTTATTCTAAAGGGGAATGGCCCTAGAGGAGATGACCATATGATGGGAATGACCAAATGAAATCAAGAAAATCTATAGATCCAACTGAGCGCAGCAGGAGAGATCGATCACCCGAAAGACGTTTCACAAAATTTACTTTCCTTGTGAAATTAAGTGACAGTAGTGGATGCAGATTCAGTAAGAGACAGTAGTGTACGCAGATCCATATCACGTTCGCCTTGTGATAAAAGGCAAACAATCTCAGGCCCGTGAGATAATGAATGACATAGTGAATAGTTGTTACTTGAATAGAAAAGAACTTAGACGTTCCAAGAATGCTTAAACCTGTGAAATTTCTACAGTTGAGAGTTTGGAACAAGATGAGCGATTGATTATTTTTATTACCTAAGAGGATCTCGATTTAAGGATCCCAACATGCTTTTACAGTTTTTCAGTGGTAATTCACATTCTAAACTACAGCATGGTTTGATTCTCTGTGACGATTCTCATCACAGGGATAAGTAGGTAGCTCAGGGACCTCTTGTCTCTGAGTTCAGTCCCGAATAAATAAAAATTCTTGTAAGTGGAACAATTGCGAAGCAAAGTGAGAATAAACCCCTGATGCAGCAAAAGATGGATGCATGAGAAAAAAATTGGGTGAAAGACAATAAATACTACTCAACAATAAGAGGAATATTACCATACACTGGCAATATCATAAACTTGTGTCAAAGTCGATAGAACAAGATAAAGACAAGGAGCTGAAAGAGCCTTGGCTTTCACTATTCTTTTTGAGCAGTCGAAAGGATTACCACTTGAACAGATGGCTCAGATAATAATAGCGGTTCAAGTAGCATTTGTTATTGCCAGACTTCTGGACTCATACCTCAAGACTTAGCTTTTCTAAAGCTACTACGCTCAAAATCTAGTGTTACTGCTTAAAACCCTACCTCCTCTCAAGCTAAAATGTTCAAGGCATAGCTTTTGTAAAGCTTCAGTGCTCAAACTCTAGCGTTTTAAAGCTCTAAAAGTCGAAAATTAGCTTTTTAAAAGCTACACTACTCAAGATTCAACTTTTCTAAAGAGATGCCGCTCAAAGTCTAGCTTCTATGAAGCTCCCATGATCAAAACATAGCTTTTTCTAAAGCTACGATATGCAAGAAAAATTTCCTCAATCTCAAGTATCACGAGAAAATTAGCTTCGTGAAGCTTCAGTACTTCGTGGAAGTTAACTTCTCAAAGCTCAAGTGCTACAAGAATACTTAGCTTTCTCAAGCTCAAGTACTCATATAAACTTATCTCCTAAGAGACGTAATCTCTGAAAAACTATACTCGACTCTTCAACCACAACTTGGCTTTTTAAAGTTTCTACTTAAAGCTACTGTCAAAGACGCATTCTCTTTTGAAAAGTTTTACTTAAATTGAGATATAAAAATTCTCATACAATAGGGGCCAACCGCTGAGGTGTTTCTCGAAGATATACTCTACGAAGAACACCCTGTGAGATGATCCTCAAGCATCTACTCTACAAAGGATATCAATTAAGGTACTCCTCGAAAATCTACACTACAGAGGACACCCACTCAAGTGTTTTTGGAGAATCAAAAACTACAAAGAACACCCAGATAATGGCTCCTTGAAGATATACACTACAAAAAACACTCACTAAAGTGCTCCCTGAAAATCAATACTACAAAAAAAGGACACCTACTGAGGTGCTCCGCAAGAATCTAAATTAAACAAACACCTATTGAGGTGCTATTTGAAAAGTCTACACAGAATTGACACCACCTACTGAGTTGCTCCACGAATATTTACTCTACAAAATACTCTCAACTATGTGATCCTAAAAGGACAAAGTCATCTTGTCGACCTCTAGACAGATTAGTGCATATGTGAAGAAATATTCGACAAGTACAAGTGTGATGACGGTGCATAGCTTAGTTTGACGAAATTACCCTCCGAGAAAAAAAAATGTGCGATTTCAATGGAATCTCATATTTTCGACAGAATTCGACGTGCATTTAGGTTGCAGCAAGTCCACTACAAATTAGGGAACTACTACCGGTATACCATATTTTGGTATTACAAAATGACAATTCATATGAGATTCTCATCTCGAATTCTACAAATTGTTCTACAAAATACGCAGCGAATTTATCTTACAGCTAAATCCACTACGAATTGGGGACTACTGATATACCATATTTTGGTATTACACGTGGCGTTACCCAATTAAGACACTTCATGAGTATGTAGCGCACCTGAATGATGAGGTGCCAACTGATTTAACACCTACTGACATGTCATGAGTATAGAATGCACCTGAATGATTAGTTGCAATTGATTACACATACTGACATGCCATGAGTATGTAATGCACCTGAATGATGCGTTGTCAACTAATCTGACACCTACGCGTCATAAATGACACTGATGCCTATAAATCACTTGTTTGATGCCGACGCTGACAGTCCGTCATCATAAATCTCAAAGATTTGGTCAAGATTTGATCCTTATATTTAGGAGATAATCAAGGAAACAATTTTCCTATAAATAGCCCCTCATAAATCATAACAAGGTACGCCGTTTTAACTCTTCAGAGTTACTGAAGTTGTCTTATTTGACGCCAATCAGCTTCATTGACAGCTAACACCGTCATAAACGACAGGTTAAGCTACTAGTTTTGATCTCTACAGACTTAGGCATCGGAGGGTCTGCGCCGGGTCAACTCCCGGCTTAGCTCACGTGCAGTGTTTGAGTGCAGGTAACCCAAATTCAAAGCTGATTCAGGAGTTGGATCAGTCTGACGTGGAGTATCCAATAAGCATACGAAAAATACCCGCATCATATGTATTTAGAAAAACAATTAAGAATGTGAAAGCTATTAAATTTGATTTCTAGTAATACCTATAGCTATAAAATCTCAACTTGTGAAAAATCCTATTAGTTTCAACACCCAACTCTTTCTTCTTTTTATTGTTTTTTTTTGTTGGTGAAAACGAAAGTAAAAACAGGAGTGTTTGAAGTTTTATGATTTAGTTAGACATATTAAATACTAAAATAGTGTATAAAAACTTTATTTATATCAGTGTTTCCAAAACCTCGCCTAGGGCTCGTCTAGGGTATTTTAACCTCAAAGCGCTTTGAGGGCATCTTTTTGGGGCTTAACATTCATGAGACTTACGCCTAGAGGCAAAAACTATGCCTTGTGCCCAAGCTGTTGACCTTACGCCATGAAAAAAGCAACATATAAGGTTGATTTTATTTACTTATTTATAATTTCCATCATTTCTTTGCATAAAATATATATATATATATATATATATATATATATATATATATATATATATATATATATATATATATATATATATAACATAAAATAACAAGTAATTAGAAGATATTTAATATTCTTGCTAGATTGGTTTTAAATTTGGAAATCGTCTTTCTTTTGATATGGATTTTATTCCTTTGTGTGTTTTCTTTCCCAGTTATTTATGTAGCATTTTATAGGAATGAGTATATGCAACTTATACAACACGTAAAGTAAAGTATTTTCTTCTGCTTTTTTTGACTTCACATTGGCACGAAATCTCTTTTCTAATTCATTTCACAAACATCTTAACATATTCTTTTATATTTCCAACTTTAATCTCTCTTTTTTGTCATAAATATATATTTTTATTAAATTAAATATGAAAGCTTGTGAGGCTTACGCCCCGCCTCTATGTCCATGAACCAACCCACCTTTTGAAACACTGATTTATATAATTCATCTTATCAATTGTGTTATTTAGTAGTAATATCATATCTATCATGTTGTATTTTGAAGATTTTATCATTACTTAGTATTTTAGTTTTGTATGATTACTTTTCTTTAAAGAAGTATGCATTATTTTTTTTATTAGGAAAATAATTTTATTTCTCATATTATCTTTGCATATTTTAACTTATTGTTTCTTAATTGCAAAGTATTTTTTTATAGTCTTTTTAATCCTTTTTAAATGTTAAACTGTTCATTAAATTAGCCTAGCGCAACAAATTCTTAGAGACGCCCCTAATTACTGGACTCAAATCCAATCTCAATTGTATATGGCCTCAACACCAAATCCAATAATTATTTTATATTTGTGTGAATTCGAGTATATAACTCTCCCACAAACACAATAAAAGAGTTAGTCGCTTATCAAGGTTTGAGGCAGATGACCCGCTATCTTAATTCCTATTTCTCAAAGTTGTTCAACGGCTTAGTGGAATGAGTAAGAAGTAATAAATTCCTATACCCCCTTGTTGCGCATTGCCCCTTATCCTCTTGTTTGCCACTTGCCCCCTGTACTAAGGATAAATAAGTATTTTGTTGCCTCATTCATTGTTTGGTAAAAAGATGTGGTCCAAAAGTTTATATCTGTCGGAATTGGAAACGTGAACATGGGGGGTTCATGACGATTTAACCTCAAATTATATAAGATGTCCTCTTTTCACTTCAATTTTGGTCATATTTTCTTAATTGTCAATTCCTAAATTTTGATAATTAAACTAGGGTTTGAAAATTAAGAAAATGTACAAAACGTTGAAGGAAAGTGGGCATTTTATTGAGACTAGAGGTTAAATCGGGATGAACCCCATATTCACATTTCAAAAACGGAATTTTTTTTGCCAAAAACCTGATCAGGGGCCAAAGTGCTTATTTATCTATAGTACATGGGGCAAGTTGAGAAAAAAAAGGATAGGAAAAAAGTGCAACCGAGGGTATTGTATAGGGAGTTTGAGGTTTTTATGCCGTGAAGGAATATTTATTTAAGAATTTGAAGTGGAACAAAATTATCTAGAGGTCTTTCATGTCCAATTCAATGCCAATCCTATCCATTTTGGAAAAAACACAATTCAACCTATGGCTAAAAAGATGCATCTTAAAATTTGTTTGAAGTGATCTCTCAATTGTAGGTTAACTACCATAAGAATAGTCTAATGGGAACAAACATATCTAATAAGTGGTTACCTACTTTTGCGGGTCGGGTTTACTTAATTGTAGGATTGGTCAGTTTCCACTAACATATCCAATGGGATCGATTCGAAAAGAGCGGCCTCTTGATAACCAGTTGTAGACTCGAAGAGAACATTACTAGCTAGAAAAGAAGATCTCTTTCGTTCGGTGGAAGAACCATTTTTTTTTATCTGTCCTGACTATCATATTAAAGTATATCATCTCCTTTTGCAAGGCATAAAAGAGGTCATTATGAATCTAACTAAAAATCAAAGAAATTTCTTAGGGTGGGAAAAAGAAGAATCATAGAAGTTTGCGCGGGTAAGATGAGATACAATTTGCAAGAGTATAAAAAAAGTAGGATTAAACATCAAATATATACTACGGGTTAACATAGCTTTATCAAAAAAGTGCAAATGGAGAATTATGAAGAATCGGCTTTATGGAAGAACATCCTCTCTTCTAAATATGGCCAATTCAGTTGTGAGCGAAAGAAGGAATCATGCAACTCGGATAGGTTGCTCGATAAGGTGTTCAGATCTTGTAAACTCAAGTGTGAATTCAATATGTGGGAATGGTATCATGAAAAGATTTATAAATTAACTAGAAACGATAGAAACTTGCTTCTAGGATGATATTTTGGCTTAGATCAGTACCCTGCAGAGAAAAGTTTAATCCACCAATCCTAGAATTTCGAGGGACAGAGGCTCGATGATTGAAAGCATCTGTGAATGATTAATGGACAATAATTGGAGTTTGAGATTGGAAATAAGGAAGAGTGTTCTTTGTATGGGAACAAAATTTGTCTGATGCGTTAATACAGATATGTAACTCATTGAGGATCAACATGACAGATGGAATGGAGACAACACCTGAGATATTTCCTCAGCGAAATCCTCATACGGAATCATTGCACAGAAACAATCCAATGAAAAATGGCTATGGTTTCAAATTCTTTGGTCATAGGCAGCACCCTTCAAAATGTGGGTGCTTGCTTAGAGAGTTATTCTAAGTAAGATTCTAAAAAAAAATAACCTGGATCGAAGAGGACTAACCAATGTTCTCATAACCGGACCGGACCGGCCGGTTGAACCGGTTCGACCGGTGACCGGCCTCTGGTCCGGTCTGGTTTGCCTTTTCAAACCAGCTCAAAACCGGCCCGGAGGAAACCGCTCAAAACCGGCCGAAAACCGGTAACCGGTGGCCGGTTTTGGCGGTCCGGACCGGCACTACCACCATTTAAAAAAAAATTGCTCCCCAAAACAAAAGAAACAGATGCGTATGCCTGATCGCGCCGCCGCCGGCGCTCCGCCCCGCAGCCGTCCGTTGAGCGCCCAACAATAGGATTTTTGTTACTTTTTTCAAAAAGAAAAGAAGAAAAAATAGATTGGATGAAGGTAGAGGTCTCGGAGTCATGGAGAAGATGATGAATCAATTGAATAAAACAAGGAAATAGAAAGATTCATGAAATTAAGTAGGGGAAGAGTGACTATATGAAGTTACAAAACACTAATAAGGAAATTGAAGATTTAAGAAAATTAAATGTGTGAGTGATTTTTGAAATTAGGAAAGTGATTAGAGTCATAATTGAATGCTAATTAATGATCTTGATTGCCAAAACTAAATGCTAATGAATCATTCTTGATTTTTTAAAATTCTCAACAATCACTTATACACGGCTATAAGCAATTAATTAAAGTATA
This sequence comes from Misopates orontium, assembly GCA_946800315.1. Lineage (NCBI taxonomy): Eukaryota > Viridiplantae > Streptophyta > Magnoliopsida > Lamiales > Plantaginaceae > Misopates > Misopates orontium. Next base: position 24,159,702 of record OX326950.1, on the reverse strand, counting down.
ATTGGTAAGTATTTTGCTAGAGTTTTAATAACTCTTCACCATTCAAATGTAATTAAGGTAAATATTCTTATAAAGTATTTAACATTAATCTTTTTTTAGTAATCTATTTAATCAAATACTCTAATTATTTTATGAGTAAAGTATTTAACTTTAATCTTTTTTAATAATTTACTTAATCAAATACTCTAGTTATTTTTTGAGTATAAATAATAACCCTTGGCAGTGACTTAATTACTTAGAAGTTTGATCTCTACAATTGTATTGCTTTATCGATTATAAATTCTTTTGTTGTCTTAATAAATTTTTAAAAAGTTTTAAACTTGCACATCACTTCTCACAGAGAATTATTAAGTATTTTCAATTGACAAAAGGCTACTCTAACACAAAAACACAAATACTAAAATGAGGAAGCATTTAATTATTAATGACTTGTATAGTTGTATATCATATATATAATTTTTTAGTATAAAATTATTAATAGTTTGAGAATGTTAAAATAATAGTAGAAGATATATTTGTTAACTATATTTGTTGGTTTTGACTTTTTGTACCGGTTCGACCAGTGGTTAGACCGGTTCGACCAGTAAAACCTGTAACCAGTAAGACTACCGGTTCGGGGTCCGGTCCGGTTCTGAGAACACTGAATCTAACGGATTAATTAAGAAATAAAAAAAAATGAAATAGTACAAGGCATCATACATGAGTTGAAATAATCACGTTGGTGGTTTTACCGTAATTGACCTACTTAAGGATTTGACCACACCTAGTATGTTCAAAGTTACTATTTTAAACTCATACGAATTTGTTTTTGTTGAAACTCATATCATAAATCGATGTTGTAGCAATTAGGGTGAATTTAGGATGTAAGTGGTAATCTTTAAGATATTCTTGAACTAAGTTTGCCTAAATTCAGTCTCTTACACCGCTAGGTTTTAAATCTTGATGGTTTGTCTCGGATCTTACTGTAGAGAGTGTATTATGTTGTCACTAAATATAACAGATTTTTGTCGCAAGTTTACAAGTTTCCAGTGATTACGGGTTTTTCAAAGTCCCACGTATCGATCCCTTGAATACTGTAAAAAACTATGTGGTTAAAACTTTATCACCTTTAAAAATAGATCAGCATAGCATAAAAAAGCTCAAAAATCGATCAGCCAATACTATATAGGAATAATATGTATTTTAGTACTATTAAAATCTATAACTAGTTTTACAACATCATTGTTTTACATATCTAATTACCCCGATTCTCCTAAAAAATATTTTATTCGGACATTAACTTGTTAGTATTTATTTTAATTAAAACAAATACTTTTATGTTTATCCTAAACAAAAGTAACTATCTCGTTCTTATAAATTGTTCGAACTTCAAGTAGTTCTATCAAAGAAAATGATACTTTTCTTATTTAAATTGACATATTTTATATATTTAGAAGAGTCAATTGCGATCACCCCCTATTGTTTGGGGTGTTTTGTGAAGTGCCCCTTAACGTTTCAAAAAGAGCACTTTGCCTCCTAACGTTTGTAAAGTTGCCCCCCTGAGTCCTTGATCTACCGTTCACTTGTGCCACGTAGGCATCTTTTCATCCATTAGATTTGGCATCAGGGGGCAAATCGCACTTTTTACAAACGTTAGGAGGCAAAGTGCTCTTTTTGAAACGTTAGAGGGCACTTCGCAAAACACCCCAAACATTAAGGAGAAAAACGCAATAGACCCTATTTAGAATATGACAAAATCATCAGAACGAGCTAGAACTCTACGTACAGTTAAAGGTCTGATCGGTTCCTGATTCCTTCAAGCTTCATTTGGCACCCAACCCTAAGAAACTTGAACAGACTATTCGTGGTTCTTTGAATTCGAATCACGAACAATCTCTTAGTTATTTGTTTCTCATATTTATACTCCTCATCCACTATCTTCTTACATATTCTAACTCATTTTCTTGTTTTTTCTTATTCGAATAATTGATTCTCCCCTTGAACAAAATTTTCTTATTCTTTATATCATGTCGATAAAAATCATATCAATTATGTTCTAATACAACAACTAATATGTTGCCTCTTCGACTATGCCGTGAACAACGAACTATTTTTGGATATATAGCCGTAGAGCTATCTAGTTTACTAGCTCACATGATATTCTTGTTACCCATTGAGACGCTTTTGAAAGTTGGGTCCAACGCTTTTGAAAGTTGGGTCCAAGGATTGTGTCGATATACTAGTGAGTGGCAAAAGGGTGTCGGTTCAAGTAATTTTTCTAATTACCCATTAATCTAAACACCTACAGTCAGGAGTTGGCTGTGACCTGCTACCCTGACAGGCATGTACTCGAGCATGTTCGTTTTGCGAGGTAGCTCCTCGTTTGGAGGTATAAGGTAGAATTTTGGGAGCTGAATGGTTGGATTTGTCATGTCTTGTTTAGATGAGATGTTCATTTGAATTCTTGTCTTAAATATATCTTATCACAAACAAGTCGTCCCTGGTGATCCTTTTCGAGAAAAATACCAGAAATTGCTGACCAAGCCAAGCCGCTTTAGCAAATTTATAATAAACCAGCAAGTGATCAGTAGATTTGCCAGAGGGCCTGCACAATCGACAAATCGAGTCGTAATGGAATCCCTTTGGTATTAACATATCCTTGGTGAGCAAATATCTCAGTGCAACTCGCTAACAAACCATCCAACGCAAAGGTGCAAGGACTTCCTTCCAAAGAAACTTTTGCTAACCATAATTCAACGAGTTAGCATTGCAAAGAGCTTTGTAGGCGCTTCGAGCTTGAAAATTTCCATCTGTTGTCAAATCTCAGACACATATATTGTCCCTTTCTTCTAAGAACTGATTGTTGCGAATATCCTCCGCAGTAGCGGGAGAGATATTGTCCATAAAATTCCCTAATTTAATTGCAAACTAAATAAAACCAACCCCCAGTCTCACTATGAGAACGTACCAATCTCTAAGATTGAATTACTAGACTCAATAAAACTCCCTCAACTAATTAAAGAATATTAATCATCTATACATAGGCTAAACAAATATTATTTCCTATTCTAAGTAGAACTCTAATATAATAAATACTAAATACTAATCTAGAAAACTTCTACTAATCAATTGAACTCTTACCACTTCCTTCAATCTTTTCTTATAAGTCCTTATCATAGAAGACTCAAAGACTTTTAGTCGGTCAGGGATTCCTTTGAAGACTTATTGATTATCATGAACTGCTGTATTTTCTTGGAATAAGGAGTCTTCTTGATCATGAGCTGTTATTTCTCTTAGAAAGTCTCTAATAAACATCAACAGCAACAACATCAACAACCATATCAACATCAACAACAACAGCAACCGGCGGTGGAAGAGACCCCGGGTAGTAACCTCGAGCTTCTCCATGGATTTAGTCGACAACAGCCAGACCAACCATATGACTTATGTTAGAAAGCTGACTTTTGAATTGTGTATTTTTGTCGCTCGGATAAAATACTCTCAGTGTCATGGCTGCAAAGTTAAAAGTCGGTACTCATTGTTGGTTGTCAAAGATTTTTAGCTCTCCAACTGCTTAACTATTTTTAGCTTTCCAATTGCTTGACCATGAGTGAGTCCTTGTTAATATACAGAGAAAAGAACATTTAGGAATAAGCTTGTCTGTTTGAAGTTGCTTGCATGTTAATTTAGGGATCAAGGAGTTAACTTTTAGGAGTAGCAGAAGGCTCTGGCATAAGTAGTCAGCCTATGGTAAGTTCTTAGATGACGCAAAAATTGTCCTAGCTGAACCTAGTAACCTTGTTTTGCCCTCAGAATCATGGACAAAGTTTAAGAAATCTTTGAAGAAAATAAGGATAAAGAAAATGCTTATTAGAGATGTACATGTTTTCATGAAGCTACTGTAAAATGTTGTCAAAATCTAATAGGAAACCAAAATAAGGAAATGGAACACCATTTAAGATCTCCAAAATAGACTCAGCTTTTACTAACACATGAGCATTCCTCTAAAAATTCTAAGGAGGTGCAAATTACGTTTTTTTATTTTGACTTCCTTGAAAATGAACAGAGTTGACAGAACCTTCAGATCATGTTTAGTTTTGCTTTCCAGAATCAGACAAGTTTTCTGCACTATTGTAATTATTTATTCTTTGTAATCTATTTCTGTTGAACTTTAATCTGGAATCCATATGTTTTATGCCTTGATTTGAACACACGTTGCTAACAATCTTAAGTTCATTTTCTATCCCGTTTTGGGTGTTAATCTGCTGCTCCTGATTTGTTGTTGTATGCATAGGCTTTCCAGATTCATGTTAGAGAATGTTATTGTTATAGAGCTGAAATTATTTTGAAGATTATTGCTGCTGTAAAATTCTTGTTTTTCCTGTCCGAATTTAAGGATCTTTTGAGCATGTTTATACGATTTCTAAAGTTTAGGATATTAGCTGTCAAGTTTAAAGATGTTGTTATACTACTCAAATCTGATTAGCTGTTCAAAGTTTGAAACTTTAGGATATTATGATTCATCTTGCGTTGCCAAGATTGTTTTATTATATAAGCTTTATTGTTAAAGTTTTAGTAGCAGTTCATGGTCTGTTTTATGTTTTAAACCTCGGTTCATGTTTTATTAAATTATTTGCAAGAGTTTTTCCGAGATTATCCTTATTTTATAAGTCCAGTGCATATATCTTCAGAGTTTGTACGTTTTAGAATCAGTATTTGTTATGTAGTAATCAGGATATTAAGAAACATACACACGAAAAGCGATAAAAAGACACAAAATTTGTTAACCTAGTTTGTCAAAAGACTACGTCGCGGGGCGCTGCGAATGCGGATTTTCTCTACTATTTTCTGATGAGTCATGCAATGAATGAAAAAATTACATATAGATGGGCTATTTATAGTTTTACATAAACCTTGTAGCTCCTTGGTATTTTAGGATTCTACTCCTAGAGTTTCTAAATTAACTAGGATTCCTCTTCCTAGACTAACTGGATTCCTGTTTACCATACCAACTGGGTCTCCTCACTCCTAGGCAATTCAGACTTCACAACCCAACAATCTCCCACTTGAAGACTGAATCCATATGTAATCATCTCTCCAACTCCTCAATAGTAAAACCCGCATGCATTGACAGCGCCATCCTCGAACTCCTCAAGTCCTGCGACTTATAACCCCAAGAAATTGTCGTACTGCCCAATGTAAACACGTACCGATAGTAATTTTCCTACTATCTAGATCTCCTGTCGTATCAGCATCAACATAGCCATTCAACTCTGTGTTTTTGCCTGAAAAACACAATGCTCTATTTGTGGTATCCCGCAAGTACCTAAGGATCCACTTCACTGTTTCCCAATGTTGCTTACCCGGTCTGCTCATGTATCTACTCACAACTCCCACTGCATACGCAATATCTGGCCTAGTACACACCATAGCATACATAAGACTGCCAACTGTTGAAGCATAGGGGATCTTCTCCATGAAAGCGTGCTCCGAATCACTGCTAGGTGACTCCTTCCTAGATAGCCTGAACTGAATACCTAATGGTATACTCACTGGCTTTGCATCTTGCATACTGAACCTCCTCAAGACTCTCTCAATGTATTCTCCTTGCGAAAGATACAACTTTCCTGCCACCCTATCACGATTTATACGTATACCCAGGATCTGTTTGGCCTCTCCAAGATCCTTCATAGCCAACCGTTCAGACAATTGCTTCTTCAACTTATTCACTTTTTGAACACAAGAACTCACTATTAACAAATCATCAACATATAATAACAAAATAATAAAGCTAATGTCAAACTTCTTAACGTAGCAACAATGATCACCATTGCATCTAATATAATCAATATCATGCATGAACCATCAAACTTCATATACCACTGCCTCAGAGCTTGTTTTAGGCCATACAAGCTCTTATCCAACTTACACACAAGCTAATTGTTACCTTTAGACAAGTACCCTTCAGGTTGTTTCATGTATATATCTTCCTCAAGATCGCCATGAAAAAAAGTTGTTTCACATCCATCTACTCTAAAAAAAATTCTTTGCAGCAACTATACTCAAACCATCCTAATGGTTGTTAGCTTCACAACAGGCGAAACTATATCCGTATAATCAACGTCTTCTTTCTGTTGGAAACCCTTCACAACCTTGCCTTGCAACGCTTGTTTCCGTCTGCTTCCTCTTTAATCATGTAAACCCACTTGTTATGCAGTGCCTTCTTGCCCTTTTGGAGCTCAACAAGTTCCCAAGTTTTGTTAGACTTCATGGAATTCGTCTCATCTTCCATTGCAAGCTCCCACTTGCTCGAATCATCACTCTTCATAGCTTCTGCATAACACTCTGGCTCACCACTATCAGCCAATAATAAATAGTGTAAAGAGGGAGAATACCTTTACGGAGCCCGGTGCTGTCTACTCGATCTCCTCAAAGGAGCCTCCGAAGTACGCGGTTCTTCCTCAACAACCACCTGCTCATTCAGAACTTTTCTCACATATGAATTAGAAATATCCAATTCCACAACCTTAGAGCATTCAACCCCAGTTCTTGCATTGTCAGTATTCGGTGCACCCAATCTGTCTTTGTACATAATCTGTTCATTAAATATGACATCCCTACTACGAATTATTTTCTCATTCTGATCATTCCAAAATCTATAACCGTATTCATCATCACCATATCCAATAAACATACACTTCGCAGATTTAGCATCTAACTTACTTCTAGCAGTACTATCAATATGCACGTAAGAAACACAACCGAAAACCTTGAGGAATGATAGATTTACCTCTTTCCCACTCCAAGCCTCCTCCGGCATGCCATTATCCAGAGGAACTGATGGTCCTCGATTAATCAAGAAAGCTGCAGTGTTAACTGCATCTTCCCAAAACATATTCGATAATCCACACTTCAACCTCATACATCTAGCACGCTCGTTCAAGGTTTTGTTCATACGTTCTGCAACTTCATTCTGTTGCGGGGTTCCTTTAACTGTCTTCTCCATGCGAATGCCATTTACTGCACAATACTCTTTGAACTCATCAAGTTCGTATTCACGTCCATTGTGAGATCTCAGACACTTCACATTAAGACCAGTTTCAGTTTCTACTAATGCTCTCCACTTTTTAAAAACATCAAAAGCTTCAGATTTCTGTTTCAAGAAATATACCGATAATTTCCTCGTGGCGTCATCAATAAAAGTCATGTAATATGACGACCCACCAAGAGATTTAACCGGGGCTCGTCCCATAGATCACTATGCACCAACTCCAACTTCTGCTTCTTCAGGGTTCTGCCAACCTTCAAAAAATTGACACTTTTCTGTTTTCCGAATACACAATCCTCACACAAACCAATGTCAATTGTTTTAAGTCCCAACAATTTACCTTTTGAACACAGATGTTTCAATCCCTTCTCACTCATGTGGCCAAGTCTGCAATGCCACAAATCTGCATCACTCTTTGCACCTGCAACAACGATACTTCCGTGATCGATGGTGGTCATATACAATGTACCCTCCTTCAATCCCCGAGCCAAAACCATGGCGCCTTTGGTTACTTGTAAGCACCAGAACCAAATGACATCTGATAACCTTCATCATCCAGCTGCCCTACAAAGATCAAAGTTCTCTTTAAACCTGGAATATGTTTCACACTACGCAACATCCACACAGATCCATTCACTAATTTAACCAGAGCATCTCCCCTACCCACAATTTTGAGAGGTTCATCATCAACAAGATAAACCTTACCAAAGTCTCCAGAAATATAATTCTCCATTATATCACCATTAAGGCAAGCGTGATAGGATGCTCAAGAATCCAAAACCTAGGATTCTAATGGACTTCACACAATCAAGATTAATGCATCACTAATCTCATTAGATGCCGCGTTTGCTCAGTTGTCTTCCTTATTATCCATGCTCGGAGCTTTACACTAGCGTTTGAGATGACCCATCTTATGACAGTTCCAACATTCAATGGAACTCATGTCCTTTTTCGGCCTGCTTTTATTTCTTGACTTTGATCTACCTTGATTCGACTTTCTTGTTTATGATCTGCCTCTATTTTCTGTACTAAGAACTGATCCCGAAGAACTACCCGATTCTTTTATGCGAATTTCTTCACTCATAATTAGGTCTCTCACTTTGTCAAACTTCAACTTTACCCTCCCCGCAAAAGCACTAACAACTGTAACTGTCCCGCTCCAACTCTCCGGCAAAGAAGACAACAAAATTAGGCTCTAACTTCATCATCAAAATCAATTCCGACAGAGCTCAATTGTGATGTAATACGATTGAACTCATTCAGATGATCAGAAACTAAAGAATTTTTTGTCATCTTCAGGTAAAACAGACGTCGCATCAGATGAACTTCGTTCGCTGCTGACGGCTTCTCGAACATGTCTGCTAAAACTTTTAGCACACCCTTTGTGGTTTTCTCTTTCGCCGTATTAAATGCCATGTTCCGCGATAGAGAGAAACGCACCGCACTCACCACTTTCCTATCCAGCACAGTCCAATCATCTTCCGTCATGTTCTTCGGTTTGTCCTTCAGAGGTTTCCACAAATCTTTACCATACAGGTAATCCTCAATCTGCATCCTCCAAAACCCATAATCCGAACCATCAAACTTTTCGATCGGTGATTTTCCCACATCCATCATGATTACTCCCACTCAAACCTGAGCTCTTGATACCAATTGTTATGTAGTAATCAGGATATTAAGAAACATACACACGAAAAGCAATAAAAAGATACGAATTGTTAACCCAGTTTGTCAAAAGACTACGTCTGGGGGCGCTACCAAGCCAAGATTTTCTATACTATTTTCTGATGAGTCTTGCAATGAATAAATAAAATTACATACAGGTGGGCTATTTATAACTTTACATAAACCCTACAATTCCTAGGTATTTTAGGATTCTACTCCCAGGGTTTCCAAATTAACTAGGGTTCATCTTCCTAGACTAACGGGATTCCAGTTTTCCAAACGAACTGGGTCTCCTCACTCCTAGGCAATTCAGACTTCACAACCCAACAGTATTCAATCCTTGGTAAATTTATTTTAAGATTTTATTTACTCTTCAAAACTATTAACTGAAACCTGACTGTGTTAGAAAAGAGATAGAAGTTATTCCAAAAAACCTCTAGAGCGTATATAGTGACAGATACTTTAATATTAGTTTGTTGCTCTATACTCATAAATTATAATCTGGATTTGTAATGAATTTTGTTTAGTTTGTAACTTAGTTCCTCATAGCACTGTTTTCCTTGCAGGTTGATGTTATGGGGACTATTTCTACCATGTTGCTGAAGAATTAATATTTTGGGCATTGTGATATAAAATAGCTGCAGAATTTCTAGTTTTTCCTTTATCCTCATGCTGATGTTTTGGAGACTCTTTCTACCCTGTTGCAGAAACATTAATATTTTTGGACAATATTGTAATATAAAATAGCTATAGGTTTTAAATTATTGACATGGGTCTATTTTCAGCTTTCAGTTTTTTTTAAGCATTACCTCATTTTCCATCTCCAACGAGCATCCAAGTTTTCTTAAGAAATATTTGCATGATCCATTTTCTTTTCTTTTCTTATGTCTCTCTGTTATTCATGGGAAATTCAGAAAATTTCTTAAAGATGTGGTAATGGTTGAAAGCATGCATCTTCATAATTTGCTGTGAAGGGTTATTTCATGTCCCATTTAATCTTTGATTTTCTCATTTCATTAGCACATGATAAATTGAGAAATATAATATAAAAGTAACAATATAAAAATAATAATAAATATTGATCTCAAAGTCGTTCTAGATGACGTACATGATGTAAGAAAAACGACAATTCAAAAGAATCTGACTAGAATCACCAACCAAAATAAATGGGACTTAAAATTCATTTTCATTTTCTTCATATTCATCTTCATTTTCGCCTTCGGCTACCACAAGTTCGTCATCCGTAAGTTGGAATACATTGTCCGAACTTAAATCAACAACTACTCTCAGTATAGGTCTTTTGGTTTCCTGCAATATATATATGTGGCTTATCCCTTATGAGAAGTAGATGTAGCCATAGAAGATGTGTCAACAATATGTCTTGTTCTAGTGGTGCAAACGGCGCACCACCCTCTTCTACTTCGGGCATGATAGGTCGTGTAGTACACCTGGTAGAGAGACGCATCCTTGGATTAAGTTCTATGAGGCAATATGGGTCGTATACTCTCATTCCCCTATAGATTTCATACCAATCACACTTAAAAAGTACAATATTTTGCTTTGTCAAAGCCGTGAAATACTCCACCTCAATCACCTCCTGCAACATCCCACATAAATGTTTTTCTTCCAGATCCCCATTGTTCGCTTTAACACAAACTCCGATGTTCATTGTTTTTCTATGGAACCCATAGGTCTCGGTGTGAAATCTAAACCCGTTGATAACGTATCCATTGTATGAATGGACTTTAGAGAGTGGGCCTTGTGCTCATGCATATGCTCTTGGGTCAACCTGATACTGCCCCGATTGAACACGTTGTTTGATCCATTGAACAAAATATGTGTTGCGTTGTTATTGCACTTGGTCCGCGTTTAAATTTTGACATATTTTGTGTTCAAACAACCTATTATGGGGACATATTTAAGCACATAACTTAGGAGACATACAAATATTCTCAGTAGGAGATTGTTACCATATCCAGCAATCTACTTCAGTGCAATTTGTGAGGACGTTCTTCTGGATCACGATATACTCTTCAGCTGTTAGGCAAATATGTCTTGTTCTAGTGGTACAAACGACGGACCACCCTCTTCTACTTCGGGCATGATAGGTCGTGTAGTACACCTGTTGAGCTTGACTCGCAAGGATAAAAGGCTCCGCCACACCGATAGAGAGACACATCCTTGGATGATCTATGAGGCAATATGGATCGTATACTCTCATTCCCCTATAGATGTCATACCAATCACAGTTAAAAAGTACAATATTTTGCTTTGTCGAAGTCGTGAAATACTCCACCTCAATCACCTCCTGCAACATCCCACATAAATGTTTTTCTTCCAGATCCCCATTGTTCGCTTTAACACAAACTCAGATATTCATTGTTTTTCTATGCAACCCATAGGTCTCGGTGTGAAATCTAAACCCGTTGATAATGTATCCATTGTATGAATGGACTTTAGAGAGTGGGCCTTGTGCTAATGCATATACTCTTGGGTCAACCTGACACTACCCCGATTGAACACGTTGTTTGATCCATTGAACAAAATACGTGTTGCGTACAAGTATTCTCAATAGGAGATTATTACATCATCCAGCAATCTACTTCAGTGCAATTTGTGAGGACGTTCTTCTGGATCACGATATACTCTTCAGCTGTTAGACTTTTCCGAGTAACCGTAGAGCCAATTTGTGAGGACGTTCTTCTGGATCACGATATACTATTGCAGTTCTCTTCTCGCATTCATGTAGAGTGCAATTCTCCACTCTACATTTTATGAAATCAGCTTTATTCTTCCTCCATGGGTGGTCAAATGGTAGAAATCGACGATTGAAATCTGCGATTGCATTCATGTAGAGTGCAATTGAAATGCTTAAGTTTCCTCCATACAGTATGGACAAGATAAACGACCTTGAGTACTCCACTGAGATAACATGCAATATGTTGAAAAATCACTTATCGTTCATACGACACATGCTCGCATTCGAAAATTTTGTTTTATGAAGTTGTCATATGTTTCTGCACCCGTGTCTCAAAGTAAGCAAAGTTCGTCAATTAAGGGTCGCAGCAGCAGATCAATATTTTTTCCAGGACTTTTTGGTCCTGATATAATTAAACTGAGAAAAATATACTCTTGCCGCATGCACAAATCGGGTGGAAAGTTGTAGGGTATCATAAATACCAGCCAGCATGAATATGAGATAGAAGAGTTTCCCCACGGATTAAACCCATCAGTGTGAATACCGAGTCTAACATTTCGTGGCTTACTAGAAAAATCTGTGTGCTCCTGATCAAAAAACTTCCATGCGTCTCCTGATGCAGGATGAAATCCTATTTTCGTTGTCCCCTTGTCATGCAAATGCCATGTCATGTGCTTAGTTGTGTTGCGAAACATATATAATCTTTGGAGTCAAGGAGTCAATGGTAGATACCACAACTTCTTACGCAAGATTTGGTTACCACTAGCATCGTTCTCTTGCCTCACTACATACATTTCTTCTTGCATTCATGACACTTGGTATAAATATCATTTCAGAATAACTATAAAACAGAAAACAATTGTTGATGCACACATCAAAAGTTCTGTAACCAAGTCCTAATATTTTCAACATTCTCTTCATAGAGTACATGCTATCAGGCATTTTATGTTGACTTTGGGATGAAGGCATTCACGTACCTGCTTAATATTTTTGTCGCAACCAGCCTCACTGAAGTTATGACTTACCATGTTGGTGAGATATTGTGACGCCCATTGTAGACCTGTACGATCTTCTCCATTAAGTAAAGGTACCTGTGCTACTCTAAGCATTTCAAAGAAATCCTTTGCATCACTATTTGGCTCCTCATCTCTCAGATTACTATTATATCCTTGTTCAAACTGTCTACCAAATGCATCATTAACCATGTTTATATATTGTTCTGCGACGTTATGACCAGATGATTGCTCGGGGTTCGAAATTAGCGGTAGATGGTTGTTTAATGTCTCGTTGTGAACTGTCCATACATGTTATTGAGGAACTAACCCCCTTTTACAAAGATGATCGAAGATATCATCCGGTTCATAATACTTTCTATGACAACATTTTCGACAAGGACACTTAGCCTTTGTTCCGTCTAATAAGTGAGTTTGAGAAAGTGCAAAATTTAAAAATTGTTGGACGCCTTCCACAAAATGCGCATGCAAATACCCATTTTCATCTTTCCAATCATACATCCAACTTCGATCTTCATTGAGAGACATTTTAATATCTACAACAATTTAACTATAATTAGATGATAAAACATAGAATTTCTGTACTAATAATTATCAGGAATTAACACTCAACAACGGCCTATAATACCAACATACCTTAGTAGTTTGGTTCATTGTTCGGTAAATTGAATGCATTTAGGAAAAATCGAACATTAAGTCACTACAAATTGTTAAATAATGTAATATAAAATAGAAATAAATTGTAACAATATTAGGTTCAAAACAATACGCACCTCTTCAATTTAGGTTAAGACGATAGTGACTTTGCTCTTTGCTATATTTTTCTTTTGAAAATAAGTTTTTGAAATTATATTCAGGGAGTGAAAGAAAGAAATGGGAAGGAAGAAAGGAAATAGAGGTGTCAGGTGTGGAACAAGGGAACGGGGAAGAAGATCAGAAATGTAAAGTAATTGGTAAGGATTTTCCTTACCTATAATCTGTACCTAAAAGAAAATTCGATACAGAATTTCCGTAACTAATACATGGACGAAATTGATAAAGAAAAAAAAAGAAAAACTAAACAGTTGGTACGGAATTTCCTTACCGAATGTTAATTTAATTCAACAGTTTCTTCATATAAATAAATAAGTTGTTACTATGAGAATTGATCTATATGAATTGTATTGAACTAATTTAGCCTAGTTATTTAAGAATTTGACCAATTCTACGTGACTATTGTTCTTCGTACAATTAATTACTCTTTATTATAATGAAATAAACCAATTGCAAATGATTTTCCATAAGTAATAATATATAGATTCTTACTATAAATGTGTGTATGCATATGTATAAACTATGAATTGAACTATTTGAATTATATTAAACTAATATTTTATTTATGCAAGATTTTGACCTATTCGAGTGATTATTGGTCTTCCTTGAATCAATTACTCTTGATTATTATGAAATAAACCAAATCGAATGATTATTCATATTAATTGGTAAATCCTTAATATATATCTGTACATACATATATATATATATATATATATATATATATATATATATATATATATATATGTGTGTGTGTGTGTGTGTGTGTGTGTGTATGTATATGATTTAAACCATTTGAATCATATTGAACTAACTTATCCTAATTGTGTAAGAATTTGACCAATTCGATGATTATTGGTCTTCATTGAATCAATTACTCTTGATTATTATGAAATAAACCAAATCAAATAATTGTTCATATTAATTGATAAATTCTTACTATATCTATATACATACATAAAAATGTTTAAATTAATAAATTCTTACTATATCTATATACATACATAAAAATGTGTGTGTATGTATATGTTTTAAACTATTTGAATTATATTGAACTAACTTATCCTAATTCGAATGATAGATGCTCTTAACTGAATTAATTACTTTCTTTATTGTGTAATAAACTAAATAAGATTATGACTCATATCAATAGATAAATTTTACTATATGTGCTTGTATATATGTATGAGTTGATCTATATATGTATGAGTTGATCTATATGAATTATATTAAACTAATTTATCCTAGTTATGTGAGAATATGACAAATTTGAATGATTATTGCTCTTAATTGAATTAATTACTATGGTTAGTGATAAATAAACAAGATAGAATGATTCCTCACAGTAATATATATATATATTTCTCGATCCTTTGTTAGTAGGTCGAGAAAATTGACTGGTCCACTCCGCTGCACACATTACCAACAATCTTATGTACATTAACTAAATATCAATAAACTTTATGATCACAAATTCTGTCATGTATTAATTTATGACTAACATATACTTATATAACATTACCAGCTTTCTTTAATGTAACAAAAAACTAGATAAAATTTTATTATTGAAGTTCTATCATTGAGCATATTCGTCAGAAAAAATAGTTCAACTCCAGTTGTAACACATCTGATAAACAGTTTGTGATTTTTTTTTTGAGAGAAATGTTTTGAGTATATTAATGTCAATGATAAGCACGTCGCAACATTTATAAATGATAACGCTAACATGCTTAATGGTAGAGTTCCTAATTTAAAACTAAAAAAGTTGGTGTTAATTTATCAACTGATTAAGTGTGAGCTTAAAATATTAACAGAGAAAATGAAATTGGTTTGTTATGTACCCTCGATAATACTCAAACAAAATATAATTACACCCCTTGAAAAGAACCCGGATCACTCGGTTTCCTTCGATCAGGTTTAGTGTGGGTTTTGAAACAAAGTGTGATTGGTCGTGTTCGTTTTAGTTCTGTTGTTCCTTTTTTTTTTCTTCCTTAAACCGATCAGCTTATGCCACGTCTCTTGTGTAGACCTTTGATTTTTCCATTTTCGGAAATAAAAGGATTAATATATGCACGTTTAGTAAAACCGTTAATATCAATAGACAAGAAGTTTATATTAAAACTTGATAGCTGTCACGCTGAATCTGCTTCAAATCAATATATAATAAAGTTTTCTATGATCGTATGCAGTGTGCACCGTCCTAAACAATTAGAAAAGGTGTATTCATCGTGATGATATAAAAAAGAGATGAAGTTGAAACACCACATCGAAGGTTTAAATAATTCCACATTTGATGGATTAAATCTGCTTGAATATTTCTAACTTTTGATTTCCCTTTCCTATGAATTAAATAAGATATCGAGAATAGTACAACTTCCAATTCAAATATTCAAAGATTTGCATTTCCGAAAATTTTGTGGGATCTTGGCCAAATTATTTGTTATTCGTAGTACGTAAGCTAAAAAAATAAATAGATCTTGAGAAAATGTGGGGGTAAAGAACCACATGCATTGTTTTGTGAGTTGTGCCTAATAGATGGAAAAACTCTTATTCAAAATTAAGTTTAAGAAGTTAAAAAAAAAAAAAAAGAAAGAAAGGGGGGGGGGGGGGGGGGGGGTTGGACAAGGGGAGGTGGTTTTTACCTCTAGAAGCTTAATTGGGAGATAAATTTGACTAGTTTGAAAAGGAAATTAAATTGAGTGCAGGTTTTCTTTCAATGATCATTTTATGTTCATATGTTTGTACACATAATGGTTTATAATGCTCTTCCACGATGATTGGGTATCTATGTATGCTAAGTAAATACTGAGCTTAGAAGTCCACTTCGAGTTATGTATCAATCTATTTAATAACTTGCTCTCAAATACTACACGTAAAATAAGTTGGGGGCCACGATACAGATCTTGTGATGTCTAAGTCAGTTGAAGAGTAAAGTGATTAATATCATTAGTGGGCCTTGTCGTGTGACAAGACTCAATTAAGTATTTTCAAGTGACATACCAAAATACTGCACATCATTAGTCCCCCAATTTATTCTGTATTTTCTAAATGCTACATAGACGAGCAAATTATGGAATATATATAATTGAAACTCTTCACAAAGTATCAAATAGATTTTAACTTTCATTGGCTTTCCATCTTTTGCCATGTATAGCGCCTTGACCATCAGAGGTTAGCTCACATTTAGATTCATAGGTTCTTACTCTCAATTAGAAGCCATTTTTGTAATGTAATTTCTTCAATTTTTCACTTATAAATATTCTAACGCCCTTTTCACTCCTCATTTTATTCTTTTTGGTAGAGGATTTTCACACCCTCCTTCACCGTCGATTTGGCCATCAAATTGGTGCCTCTTCCCCATTGGTCACCTAGTTTAAATCTCACGTCTCAAGTAAGCCTCAATTAAATTGTTTGGTTTAATTTCGGGCAATTTTTGTTTGATTTGTAGATATTGATACCATGATAGAGTATTGTGATCCTACCGCACTTGAGACTTGACAGGATTGTTTGGGATGAGTCGACAAGCTTGACCATATCCGATGAGCGGATTCAAGGAGGACCATTTGTGACATTTGCCACTATGGTTGGGCTCTGTTGAATTGATGGGGATTCAATGAGGTTTCATCAATTGATGGGAATTTAGAATTTGTATGATTTTACTCATCTTTAACGCAATGTACGGATCAAAGTAATAATAAGAAAAATAGATTACAACCAATGGATCTCGAACCCTCGCGGAGATTGATACTTGACTTCAACAACTCAAATTAAATAGTAGTCACCTTCTAGCACACAATTAAACTGAACTAAAAATAATTAAACATGAAATGGGGGATTTTGGTTGATTTTCTACTCTAATAGCAACTAAAATACTTAACGCAAATATCAATAATAATAAACAAACATATCACTAGGTCATGAGTTAGCTAGAAACACTAGCCTAAGGCTCATAGACAAACAAATGTTTTGAAAATTTGAATTATATTTATATGTGAGAAATATAAATTTTTGACGTGTTCCTATAATTATGAATTTTCACTCTGTTTTTCGGAATAGTACGCGGTGTACGCTGTTCCTCCAGACACATTCATTTCTATCGATCAACCATGTCTTATCTATCGACATTAAAGTCACCGGTTATGGACTTACATATCTTATGAGACCTAAATTTATGATTTTCTCCCTTGAATCCATCATAACCTATTAATTAAATTATATATTGATCAGGCATATAAAGCATTAAACTCAAGAATACAAAATCAAACTAATTATTCCACACATGTAAAAAAATCCAAAATTAGTAATATAGCATTATTTATAGCTACTACCATACCTCAAGATGCAGAAAAGAATTAGCTCGAAATGGCATGAAAGCTAAAACGATAAATAATAAATGTAAATATTCTCTTGCACAAACAATAAAACCTAAAAGCGACAATGTTTATACTACAAAATATTTAAGATAAAACTGTTAGGTTTCTCAAAATGACCAAGTACTTCAAAGCTCTATGGCTGCTAAAAAAGTGTCTTAGATCTTGTATTTATAGCTTGAATTGGTGTAAAAGACTTGGTATTTGATTTGGCAACAAATTCTTCAACTCCTGACTTATGCAATTTACGTGCGATCATATGCGACGACATTAGAAAATGAAGTCTTCTCTTATTAAATCTGTATGATCTTGTTACAACCGCACCCTTTGTATCTAGATCATTGCAATTTTGAGGAATCAAACACCATTCAGAACTTCCCTCGAACACTTGTTGTAAAACTTCAATTTTTGGCCTCTTTTCGTTTTTTTCACCAAGATGACTCATAAACCTGAAAACATGAAAGATAACATAATAGATACGAAATCCTAAAGAACCAAACTCATAAATAGGCTTTTTGACACATAAAAGACGAGTAAAGTAGATGCTCATCATTGATCACAGTTTCTAGTAGCACCATAACTTTTGTTATGTTTTAGACTTTGTAGAATTTTCATTCGGTTGCATTTCAACCTATTTAATGTCGGTAGTACATTGTTATTATGTTATTTTGCTAATCTGTGATTAGTGGTTGAAAATTTGTTGCTTTCTGAACTATACACATGAGTTTCCGATATTTCATTTTGTTTCTACCTACACCTCCTTATCTAGGAGAACTTTTTATTCTTTTGATTTATACCCGTGTTGCTATTTTTCACAAAAATGTGAAACATTTGTAATTCATCACCTTCGGTACAATTGCTCAATAGTTCGTGGTATGTTCAGTTAATCAGCTTGCATTGTGTAAATGTGACGGAATATGAATTATTCTTCAAGTTGCAAAGAGTAATTAACACTCTTCATATGTAACCTTTAGGTTTGTCTAGGCAAATCAAATGTAGTTTCATCGTCACCAACGACAACGCAGAGATGTTAGGATGTACTTATAGGTAGAATGCATGTTGTTCCACGACATCAGTGATGCCCAATTTCGCAAAATTAGTAGAAGTTTTCTTTTCAAGTATATAGGATTTTTGAAAGTCCCAAAAATATCGATTTCACAAGAAATATTACTAGGAATAATGAACGAAAGTTGTATATTACTTTAGACTACAATAATTGTTTTTAGAGATTTAATTATACCAATTAAACCAATTAAAATAAAAGAAGTGTGTAGAAGTATCTACTGGTTCCGTATCACCAAAACTTAATCAATTTGCACTTCTATGTTCTTTAGTGATCTTTATTAAGTAAAAGCATATATTGCAGGTGCTCCTACTTTGATATCCATGCAGATGGTCACGTTCACAAGATCTAAATACTAGCTTAATTTATCTATTTGACCATAGTACAAATTATAACTTGGTGGTGAGTTTTAGAAAGTAATATTCGATAAATATACGAGTCACATTTTTTTATAGCAACAAGAAGTCATGCGTTGGTGGTTACTATTGATATGCACCCAAATGGTTGATTATTCAATGAGGTCACCCAAATGGTTGATTATTCAATGAGGTCTTATATATATATCAATCATCCGGTGATCAATTGAACAAAAGAATGAAACTCATAACAATAAGTAATTACGAAAAACTTCAATCAAAGAATTCATTTAAAATATGGAACTCAAAATAAGATGTAAATTCTAGCTACTTTCTGACTCTAGATATAAATAGATTATCATCTCATGCTAATGAAAAAGATTGATTAACAACATTGGTAGGCAATAAAAAATAGAATAAACAAGAATTCGAATCGGTGAAGATAGTTGCATTCCAGACCTTTGTGATTGGTAAGTCCCTAATTTTGTTTAAGATCTCTCTTTTGATAGCGGTGTGTGTATGAAATTATTTTTGTGTGCATCCTCTCGTTTGTTTTTTCTATAATTGTTTCTAATTCTTGTGTCCAAAGGCTCGTATTTATAAGTGATAGACCTTACTTCTTGAAGTTCTTAGACAATTCTAATTTAGGGGTTTAACTCCGGTGTTGATGCAACTTGGACATGAGTAGGTGCGAGTTGTGGCTAGTAGCAACTTAATGCCAATACATCATCAAATGCTTGGACGAAGTAGTTGGCGCTTCAGTGCCATGAGACGCGTGATCCGTTGTCGTAATCTAGTTTCAATTTCCAGCAGTAGCACGAGTAGCGCTAAAGTCGTATGTTTCTTGCAGTTTGTCCAGATATTTGGCAAACTATTCTCTAACCCTACAAAATACAAAGAAAAAAAGTTAAAAAAAAAAAAAGAATAAGAATTTAAGTAATTTTAATAAGTAAAATGGAAACCTATAATTGAGTGTTTTATGCTCACTCAAATACCCAAAACTTATCTCATTGCAAGCCTCGGGCAATAAATAAGTTAGACTCTAATCTCATTAACAAATATGAGTGTACTTCACATTATTACTTAGAGATTAATGTATAAAATATGCTTTTTATAGTATGCTTATTTACTTACCTTAAAGCTTGTTCTTATGTATTTAGCTCGAGCTTGAAACCTTGCTCGACCCTAGAGTTGATCTTATGGGTGTAGTTCAAACTTAGTTGATCATATCGAGTCAATCGACCCTAAGTTGATCATATCTGATTAACAATCTCTCTGGATTATCCATCGAGAACTAGAGAACTAGCTAATCCCCTATATATACTTTGTACTATGCCCGAAAAAGATACATTATTGTTATTATTTGCTATCCTGAGTTTGACCGAGTCAACCCAATTGGTTGTTATTGCCCCCCCCCCCCCCCCCCCCCCCCCATAACTACTCATCGCTTGTAACAACTTAGTTACCACCTTATTAACTTAACTAACATAGGACCTACATCGGGTCAACCTCCAGATTAGTTGGTTTGAATTTTAAGAGAACTTAGATCACACTCATGTGAAATATCAAGGTAGGCTTACAACGATATCCCACATCTGCTTTATTCAATAGTTTTAGTTCTACGATGCTTATCTAAACATAGTTTGATTGAAAACTATTTTGTACTCCTTAAGACAAAAGTAAACATACTTGAGTGTTAGCTAATACATATTGAATAATTTTAAGAAAACAAAAAGAAAAAACATCAAAGTGTAATGAGAAAGACAAAATTATAATCATTTATTTTTTACACATGACATAATTTCTTTGTGTTTAAGACTAGATTGTATGTGTAACAAAATTTAATACATATAGGACACTTGTGTAACAGCTTTAGGCTATTAGGGACGTAAGGTTTTTGAAGTAAACTGGATGAAAGAAATAGTAAGAGATGTTATAAACTTAAAGTTGTACACGTAAATTATTATGTTATAAATTTGAAAGGACAAAATTATCCTTCTACTGTTTATATATCTATTTAAAACTTTTGAAAGATAAAAAAATTACTAATGAATTTTATACATGAATATTGAAAAATAAACTTCATAGACGAACATGCAAAAGAACAAATATCTAAAGGACAAAATATGTCAATTATCCAATATGTAATGTATGTACAAATTTCAAAGTTTCCTTCAAGTGCTCTAGATCCATGGATATCTTTTATTATCATATTTAACTTTAGTACTAGTTGATGGCAAAATAGATGTTTCTCTAATCACGACAAACTTCTCTGAAAAACTTGTTTCCCAGTGTATTTATTTGTGATATTTGTGGAAGTACAAAAGAGTTCTTTGTAATTTTCGAATTCATGGATATACTATAACTATCATACCATAGCCCCCATAGATATTTCAATGAAGGACTAATCAAGGGCGCCAAAAGTGACACAATTCTAAATATGTAGGAATTAATTTAGAATTATGAAACTTGTAGGACCAAAATCTGAAAATAGGTTATGCTATAAGATCAAAAGTGAAATTTGCCCCTGAAAATCATGAACTATGGCCAGCCTTATCCTATGGGGCTTACTTTTCCAAAGATACCATGAATCCTGAACGTCAGATCATCATCATCATATCAAAGTAAAGAAAAATCAAGCCTTTTAAACAACAAATCACGTTTACTTGTTTGCGCTATCTATTTAACTCAATGAATTTTTCGGTAAACAAACAAAAGGATACGCATCTGTTCTTTCACTTACTCGGTTAAAAATGAACACGTTTCTTTATTACTTAACAGTTTTTTCTTCTTTCTATTACATATGCATTATAGAAAATGTGATTAAGAAAAACTTTCATGGATTCAAATATTAAATAAATACCGATCGAAAGTAGTTTATAGTCCTATCATTACAAAATAACCAACAATTGCAGCATTTCACGATTTCGTAGCACCAATAATATTGAAGGCCAGGAATCATATAATTTTGTCAGATAAAAAATCTCGTACCTATATGTGTATCAGTATATGCTATAGGGTCTATAATATCAATTCCGGTAATATATTCCAACCTAAACACGCACACGACCCTAAAGAAAATTAAACGAATGGAAATAAGAAACTACTAAAAAAATAATTACTAAACTCATTATTTAGGTCAAAATTTAAAAAAACATACTAATTACAAGTTTTATTAAAAAGAAAAAAAAAAAAATCATCCTTCTTATCCTTGTAATACTCTAAAGAAGCTCCAAATACTCGTGAAAGACTTTGTCCCACATATTTCCATCATCGGACATTGTTTCCGGCAGAGTGGCATCCATCCCAAATAAATCGTCCTCTTTAATCACCCTGCAATTCGACACTGATTCACTTCCGTTGCTGTCGTTGCTGCTGGTCCTCGAGAACAATGACGAAGCCCTTATTGCCTTGGGCATGTATACTTTCGGAGGATCATTACTATTAGTCCCTTTCGCTTCTTCATCGCTGTTCTTATTACTGTTGGCTTTGGCGGTGCCGCTAACTTTAGTCTTCTGGTTCTTTTTCTCAACACCGGCCCCTCCTTTGGAGGCATCCTGATGAGGGGCTTTCTTAAGTTTCTTGACAAGAGAAGTGTTCCAGTGATTCTTAATCTCATTGTCCGTTCGACCAGGCAATCTCCCCGCAGTCAGGGACCATCGATTGCCTAACAAACCGTGCAGCCGCACGATCAAATCCTCCTCGTCTTGGCTGATGTTCCCTCTCTTTATCCCCGGCCGTAAATAATTCATCCACCGTAATCTACAGCTCTTTCCACATCTCAACAGCCCTGCGTGGCGTGCAACTTAATTAGACTCGTTTAAAATTGTCAATAATTACACTATTTGAAGACGAATAGCAATAGCTAGAAGCTAAGGTTCTTACCAGCTTTTGTGGGTAGAGATTTCCATTGCCCTTCACCATGTTCTTGAATGTAAGTAGTAAGTAAGATGTCTTCTTTAGTGGACCATGGTCCTCTCCTCAATCCCACTTTTGAACAACAAGGGGATCTTCCCATTTTTTAACTCTCCTCTTTGATGAGTTGTATTGTTAGTAATAATGAAACACCGGATAATAGAAACAAACAGGATATTAAAAAACGTGAACAGAATAAATAATTTATTGACGAATTAACTCACAAATACAATCAATAAATAAACAGTAACCTTTAACCGGTAAATTCGAGTAAAAGAAAGGAGATGTCGAGGCCTGTGAAAACACAGTTTCCTTAAAACAGATTCGCCCTCTCCGCGGTGCTTGAGAATCGTGAGCGTCTGTCTCCCAGGATACAACGACAATCGAACAGCTTGTCTGCACAAACGAACTGCTCCAGCGAACTCGAAACCACGCCTTTGCTCTACCACCACAAAACTGACTCGAAAGGAATTTTTGACTGACTGCGAAAATATTTTTTATGCGTATGCTCGATGATTAACCCTGAGGAGAATGACTCCTTTAAATAGACTAATGCACGGGAGAGAGAGGAGGAAAACGTGGTTTACTGGGACTCTATCTCGTGGTTACTTGCCCACTAAGTCTAGGAGTCTTGGATGAATGTGGACGGTTTTTCAGTGTTTACAACTGATCATAACTTTATCGCAAAAGATTACGACAATTATCATACTCTATCGTGAAAGATAACGATAAGTATCAATTTAATTAATGCACAAATATTTTCTGTTAAATAAATATTACAGAAAATAATAATTACTACACCAATTCGTAGCAAAAAATAAATATTGGAAACTGCAAAAACAAGGCCAACCCGGGGCGGGAATTTTTAGGCTAAAAGGAACGACATTCGACGCGTACGTCGTGTGCGCATGCGATGGAAGCCTTAGCCAAGCCAAATCTTGGCTCATGATTTGCACACCCCCCCCCCCCCCCGCGCGCGCCCGAGAGAGAGAGCCTCTATGGAACACATTCTTACATGATATAGAAAGTGCTCCTATATTTAAACCTTTTAAGTTTTGACATTTTTCCCATGTGGGATATCCACTTTCCCACTTTGCCTTTGTTTTCCAATATTTTGCAACTTTAAGTTGCCCACTTTGAGCATCAATTTCTCATTCATCTCTTAACCATTTTGAGCATATAATATATCGTTTCGAAGCTCTCACGGAGGAGAACACGTTGCCATCTTGAACTCATCAAATCATCAAGTGGAACCCGCTCAAAACTCAGCCCGAAGTCGGCTGCATAAACCCAGTTTATAGCAGTTTTTTCCAACAATCCCCCACATGAATGAAATTGACTGACCATGCATACAAAATGTGGTGATAGAGTTCTAGGCCTTATACCTGCATAGGATAGGTAGGACGCACCTTTGAACCTTCCCTCATGAGAAAATATTTACTTTGCTAGCTGATCAGTAGACGCGATGTCTTTGAACTGTCTGCCGTTTGTGCAAACGATGATATAATCCACTCAGGTATTTACCTGACATAGTTTCGGTTCTCATGGTTTATGTTCATTTTGGCCGTGAACATATGCCTGGTTCTGCAAGACTTTATCAGAGAATTGAGCCCCCACAATTCTCCTAAGAAGTGGCCCCACTTCTCTCTCACATAGGTGATCCTTTAACTACGAGTAACCCGCATTACTCTGCTCGATTCCTTCGACGCGTAAAGATCATTAAAAGCTTACAGCTTAACCTTTTCCACACGGGTGTCATTGTTTCATCATAGGAATGGACAGGGGTAACCCCCCACAGTGATCCAGCAAGGTTTTTACAATTAGGTTGTCCCATTGAACCAAGATCTTGGGATCTCCAGTCAGCAAGGTTGGGTTTTCCTTCGTATTAACCTTAATTTACAATGGGCTTGAGTCCCATTCCTTTCGATGTCTTATCAACTTGATCTCTGTTTAACCCTTTGGTTAGTGGATCTGCGATGTTATCTTTTGACCTCACATAGTCAATTGTGATAACTCCAGTTGATATCAATTGTCTAACGCTATTGTGTCGACGACGTATATGTCTCGACTTACCGTTATACAAAATGTTTTGTGCCCTACCAATCGTAGATTGGTTATCACAATAGATGCATATAGCAGGCACGGGTTTCGACCAATCAGGAATATCTTCTAAGAAATTTCATAGCCACTCGGCTTCTTCACTGCATTTGTCCAATGCCACAAACTCAGATTCCATCGTGGATCTAGTTATTACTGTTTGTCTTGAAGATTTCCATGAGATGGCCGCACCGCCTAAAGTGAATACATATCCACATGTTGCTTTTGAATCTTGTATATCAGATATCCAGCTTGCATCAGTATATCCCTCAAGCACAGCAGGATCTCTGGTATAATGCAACCCATAATCACGAGTATATCTTAAGTACCTTAGTACTCGCACAATCGCTTTCCAGTGTTCACTGCCTGGATTACTCGTGAATCTACTCAGACTGCTAATTGTGTAGGCAATGTCAGGTCTGGTGCAGCTCATCAAGTACATCAGACTGCCTATCACTCTAGCGTATTCAACTTGTGCAACACTATCTCCTTTGTTCTTGGATAGATGTTGACTTATGTCAATTGGAGTTCTGGCCACACCAGAATCATCCTTGCTGAATTTTTCCAGAATCTTATCCACATAATGAGATTGACTCAGTATGAGACCGTCTGGCGACCTTATAATCTTTATTCCCAGAATTACGTCGGCCAATCCCATATCTTTCATGTCAAATCTTGAATTCAGCAAATCTTTAATGGACTTCACCATTTTATCGTTGCTTCCCACAATGAGTATATCATCAACATACAAACAGAGAATTAAATACCCATCTTTTGATGTAGACACACTTGTCACACTCATTAATTTTGAATCCACTTGACATCATGACATTGTCAAATTTTTCATGCCACTGTTTAGGTGCTTGTTTAAGTCCATACAAGGACTTCACCAATTTACAGACTTTTCTTTCTTTTCCAGGAGCTACATAACCCTCAGGTTGTTCCATGTAGATTTCTTCATCAAGATCTCCATTTAAGAAAGCAGTTTTAACGTCCATTTGATGGACTTCCAGATTTCGGAGAGTGGCAATTGCCAGAATCATCCTTATAGAATTTATTCTCGTCACAGGAGAATAAGTGTCGAAGTAATCATGGCCTTCTTGTTGTTTGTATCCTTTGATCACAAGCCTAGCCTTATACTTATCAATTGTTCCATCAGTTTTCATCTTCCGTTTAAAAACCCACTTAGAACCCAATGGTTTACATCCTGGAGGGAGGTCTACCAGTTCCCAAGTGTGATTTTGTAAGATAGAATCAATTTCACTTTTTATGGCTTCTTTCCATAAAGGACCTTCAGTGGAGCTTACAGCTTCTTTATACGTTTGAGGTTCTGCCTCAACCATGTAAGTCAGAAAATCAGGCCCGAAAGAATTTTCTGTCCTTACCCTTTTACTTCGTCTAGGCTCTTCTTGGACTTCATCAGAATCTTCAGGTTCTTCTTGATTTTGATTATTGTCAATATCTTCAAAGATCCGTTTTGAAGAACTTGGTCCAGCCTCTTTGGATTTACAAGGAAATACATGTTCAAAGAACGATGCATTTCTCGATTCCATTATGGTGTTCTTGTGAATATCAGGGTTTTTAGAATCATGCACAAGAAACCTATAAGCACTACTATTGTGTGCATATCCAATGAAAATACAGTCTACAGTCTTTGGACCTATTTTCACTTTCTTTGGCAAAGGTGTTGCCACCTTAGCAAGACACCCCCACACTTTTAAGTATTTGTACGTAGGTACTCTACCTTTCCATAACTCGTAGGGAGTCTTTTCTTCTTTCTTTCGGGGTATCTTATTTAAAAGATAATTAGCCGACAAAATGGCTTCACCCCACATGTTCTGTGGCAACCCAGAACTTATTAACATTGCATTCATCATATCTTTTAAAGTACGATTTTTCCGTTCTGCTACTCCATTAGACTGAGGAGAATATGGAGCTGTGACTTCGTGAACAATTCCATGTTGTGAACAAAATTCACCAAATGGTTCCACATACTCACCGCCACGATCACTTCTTACCATCTTAATTTTCTTATTAAGTTGGTTTTCCACTTCTTGTTTATATAAAATAAACTTGTTAATGGCCTCATCTTTACTTTTCAGTAAATAAACATAACAATATTTAGTACTATCATCAATGAAAGTAATAAAGTATTTGTTACCACCTCTTGTTTGTGCAAATTTTAAATCACATACATCAGTGTGAATTAAATCAAGGGATTCAGTGTTTCTTTCAACAGTTTGGAACGATGTTCTCGTTAGTTTTGCCTCTACACAAGTTTCACACTTGTGTTTGGAATCAATATTAAATGTGGGTATGCGATTCATGTTAATTAGTCTACGTAAAGAATCATAATTAACATGTCCTAATCTACCATGCCATAAATTAGAAGACTCAATCAAGTAAGCAGAAGAATTGGAAATTTTATTAAAAGCAATAGAGTTTGGCTTAACAGCCATTACATTCATTTTCCACATTCCCTCTTTCACATAACCCTTTCCAACATAAACACCATGTTTGGACAACACTATTTTATCAGACTCGAGCACCATCTTGAATCCATGAGTGCTCAATAGTGTTCCAGAAATTAGATTCCTACGAATGTCTGGCGCATACAGCACATTCTTCAGCTTGACCTCTTTTCCAGAAGTCATCTTGAGGCACACAGTTCCCTTCCCTTTGATATCAGAGGTAGACGAGTTGCCCATATACAGCTTCTCCCCAGTTTCCACACGAGTTAGCTCAGAAAAAGCAGACTCAGCAGCACAGATATGACGTGTAGCTCCGGTGTCCAGATACCATTCTTTTGGGTTAGTATCCACCAGATTAACTTCAGAGACAACAGCACAAAGGTCTAACCCAGATACATCCTTAGCCATATTATCCACAGCATTAGCCTCGTTTGTCCCTTTTGCCTTGTTGTTTTTCGGCAATCTACATTCTGCCGCCTTGTGCCCTGCTTTGCCGCAGTTGTGGCACTTTCCTTGAAACTTCTGCTTCTTGGAAATTCCCCCTTTTGGTCCCATCTTCGACCCAGGCTTAGATTTATTCTTGCCTCTCTCATGTTCAACCACGTTGGCCTTAGCAGTATTGGAGTTGACAGTAGCCTTTAAAGCTCTTTTGTCTCCAATCATATTTCCTTCTTGAATTCGAAGCTTGACAATGAGATCTTCAACAGTCATCTCCTTTCGTTTATGCTTCAGATAGTTCTTGAAATCTCTCCACCCAGGAGGTAGCTTCT
This sequence comes from Misopates orontium, assembly GCA_946800315.1. Classification (NCBI taxonomy): domain Eukaryota; kingdom Viridiplantae; phylum Streptophyta; class Magnoliopsida; order Lamiales; family Plantaginaceae; genus Misopates; species Misopates orontium. Next base: position 24,131,444 of record OX326950.1, on the reverse strand, counting down.
CAATTATAGCAGCTACTTGAAAAGATTCACTTAAGACCATTCCCTCAGCATGAATCCCGTGGAGGATCACTTGAAGTTCTTGCACTTGACTCATCAGACTTTTAGAATCCACCATTGTGAAATTCAAGAACTGACCCACAAGGAATTTCTTGGCCCCAGCATCTTCAGTTCGATACTTGTGGTCCAAAGATTTCCAGAGTTCTTTTGCCGTTTTCTTCACTCTGTAAACAGCATACAAGTCGTCAGCTAAACCGTTCATAATATAATTACGGCAAATAAAGTCAGAGTGCGTCCATGCATCAATTGCATTAGCAGATTGTGCATCAATCTCATCCTCTCTAATAGTAGGAGGATCCTCTGTCTAAAAATTTCCAAGACCCAACATGGTCAGATAAAACAGCATCTTTTGTTGCCATGTCTTGAAATTCACACCAGTGAACTTCTCCGGTTTCTCACTATGATTCACAGGAACCGTGGGAACAACCGGACCCGTCATGCGCAGAGACGGGTTTCGAGTGATCGAAGAACTTCCAGGAGTTGCAGGGGTTTTCGACGTCATGGGCGTCTGAGGATTGGTATCATCAGTAACCATATCCTTGTTTCCAGAGTTAGACATATTTTCTGAAATTTTAAAAAATTAGAAAATTAGTAACGAATTATAAAATTCCAACAAATACTCAGAATTCGGAAGAACACAAAGTCCTTCAAAAAATATTCCGTCAAGTAAACCTGTTCGTCTCAAATAAGATAGCTCTGTTTTAAGATTGTTAGTAATAATGAAGCACCGGATAATAGAAACAAACAGGATATTAAAAAACGTGAACAAAATAAATAATTTATTGACGAATTAACTCACAAATACAATCAATAAATAAACAGTAACCTTTAACCGGTAAATTCGAGTAAAAGAAAGGAGATGCCGAGGCCTGTGAAAACACAGTTTCCTTAAAACAGATTCGCCCTCTCCGCGGTGCTTGAGAATCGTGAGCGTCTGTCTCCCAGGATACAACGACAATCGAACAGCTTGTCTGCACAAACGAACTGCTCCAGCGAACTCGAAACCACGCCTTTGCTCTACCACCACAAAACTGACTCGAAAGGAATTTTTGACTGACTGCGAAAATATTTTTTATGCGTATGCTCGATGATTAACCCTGAGGAGAATGACTCCTTTAAATAGACTAATGCACGGGAGAGAGAGGAGGAAAACGTGGTTTACTGGGACTCTATCTCGTGGTTACTTGCCCACTAAGTCTAGGAGTCTTGGATGAATGTGGACGGTTTTTCAGTGTTTACAACTGATCATAACTTTATCGCAAAAGATTACGACAATTATCATACTCTATCGTGAAAGATAACGATAAGTATCAATTTAATTAATGCACAAATATTTTCTGTTAAATAAATATTACAGAAAATAATAATTACTACACCTATTCGTAGCAAAAAATAAATATTGGAAACTGCAAAAACAAGGCCAACCTGGGGCGGGGATTTTTAGGCTAAAAGGAACGACATTCGACGCGTACGTCGTGTGCGCATGCGATGGAAGCCTTAGCCAAGCCAAATCTTGGCTCATGATTTGCACACCCCCCCCCCCCCCCCGCGCGCGCCCGAGAGAGAGAGCCTCTATGGAACACATTCTTACATGATATAGAAAGTGCTCCTATATTTAAACCTTTTAAGTTTTGACATTTTTCCCATGTGGGATATCCACTTTCCCACTTTGCCTTTGTTTTCCAATATTTTGCTACTTTAAGTTGCCCACTTTGAGCATCAATTTCTCATTCATCTCTTAACCATTTTGAGCATATAATATATCGTTTCGAAGCTCTCACGGAGGAGAACACATTGCCATCTTGAACTCATCAAATCGTCAAGTGGAACCCGCTCAAAACTCAGCCCGAAGTCGGCTGCATAAACCCAGTTTATAGCAGTTTTTTCCAACAATCCCCCACATGAATGAAATTGACTGACCATGCAGACAAAATGTGGTGATAGAGTTCTACGGCTTATATCTGCATAGGATAGGTAGGACGCACCTTTGAACCTTCCCTCATGAGAAAATATTTACTTTGCTAGCTGATCAGTAGACGCGATGTCTTTGAACTGTCTGCCGTTTGTGCAAACGATGATATAATCCACTCAGGTATTTACCTGACATAGTTTCGGTTCTCATGGTTTATGTTCATTTTGGCCGTGAACATATGCCTGGTTCTGCAAGACTTTATTAGAGAATTGAGCCCCCACAATTCTCCTAAGAAGTGGCCCCACTTCTCTCTCACATAGGTGATCCTTTAACTACGAGTAACCCGCATTACTCTGCTCGATTCCTTCGACGCGTAAAGATCATTAAAAGCTTACAGCTTAACCTTTTCCACACGGGTGTCATTGTTTCATCATAGGAATGGACAGGGGTAACCCCCCACAGTGATCCAGCAAGGTTTTTACAATTAGGTTGTCCCATTGAACCAAGATCTTGGGATCTCCAGTCAGCAAGGTTGGGTTTTCCTTCGTATTAACCTTAATTTACAATGGGCTTGAGTCCTATTCCTTTCGATGTCTTATCAACTTGATCTCTGTTTAACCCTTTGGTTAGTGGATCTGCGATGTTATCTTTTGACCTCACATAGTCAATTGTGATAACTCCAGTTGATATCAATTGTCTAACGCTATTGTGTCGACGACGTATATGTCTCGACTTACCGTTATACAAAATGTTTTGTGCCCTACCAATCGTAGATTGGTTATCACAATAGATGCATATAGCAGGCACGGGTTTCGACCAATCAGGAATATCTTCTAAGAAATTTCATAGCCACTCGGCTTCTTCACTGCATTTGTCCAATGCCACAAACTCAGATTCCATCGTGGATCTAGTTATTACTGTTTGTCTTGAAGATTTCCATGAGATGGCCGCACCGCCTAAAGTGAATACATATCCACATGTTGCTTTTGAATCTTGTATATCAGATATCCAGCTTGCATCAGTATATCCCTCAAGCACAGCAGGATCTCTGGTATAATGCAACCCATAATCACGAGTATATCTTAAGTACCTTAGTACTCGCACAATCGCTTTCCAGTGTTCACTGCCTGGATTACTCGTGAATCTACTCAGACTGCTAATTGTGTAGGCAATGTCAGGTCTGGTGCAGCTCATCAAGTACATCAGACTGCCTATCACTCTAGCGTATTCAACTTGTGCAACACTATCTCCTTTGTTCTTGGATAGATGTTGACTTATGTCAATTGGAGTTCTGGCCACACCAGAATCATCCTTGCTGAATTTTTCCAGAATCTTATCCACATAATGAGATTGACTCAGTATGAGACCGTCTGGCGACCTTATAATCTTTATTCCCAGAATTACGTCGGCCAATCCCATATCTTTCATGTCAAATCTTGAATTCAGCAAATCTTTAATGGACTTCACCATTTTATCGTTGCTTCCCACAATGAGTATATCATCAACATACAAACAGAGAATTAAATACCCATCTTTTGATGTAGACACACTTGTCACACTCATTAATTTTGAATCCACTTGACATCATGACATTGTCAAATTTTTCATGCCACTGTTTAGGTGCTTGTTTAAGTCCATACAAGGACTTCACCAATTTACAGACTTTTCTTTCTTTTCCAGGAGCTACATAACCCTCAGGTTGTTCCATGTAGATTTCTTCATCAAGATCTCCATTTAAGAAAGCAGTTTTAACGTCCATTTGATGGACTTCCAGATTTCGGAGAGTGGCAATTGCCAGAATCATCCTTATAGAATTTATTCTCGTCACAGGAGAATAAGTGTCGAAGTAATCATGGCCTTCTTGTTGTTTGTATCCTTTGATCACAAGCCTAGCCTTATACTTATCAATTGTTCCATCAGTTTTCATCTTCCGTTTAAAAACCCACTTAGAACCCAATGGTTTACATCCTGGAGGGAGGTCTACCAGTTCCCAAGTGTGATTTTGTAAGATAGAATCAATTTCACTTTTTATGGCTTCTTTCCATAAAGGACCTTCAGTGGAGCTTACAGCTTCTTTATACGTTTGAGGTTCTGCCTCAACCATGTAAGTCAGAAAATCAGGCCCGAAAGAATTTTCTGTCCTTACCCTTTTACTTCGTCTAGGCTCTTCATCAGAATCTTCAGGTTCTTCTTGATTTTGATTATTGTCAATATCTTCAAAGATCCGTTTTGAAGAACTTGGTCCAGCCTCTTTGGATTTACAAGGAAATACATGTTCAAAGAACGATGCATTTCTCGATTCCATTATGGTGTTCTTGTGAATATCAGGGTTTTTAGAATCATGCACAAGAAACCTATAAGCACTACTATTGTGTGCATATCCAATGAAAATACAGTCTACAGTCTTTGGACCTATTTTCACTTTCTTTGGCAAAGGTGTTGCCACCTTAGCAAGACACCCCCACACTTTTAAGTATTTGTACGTAGGTACTCTACCTTTCCATAACTCGTAGGGAGTCTTTTCTTCTTTCTTTCGGGGTATCTTATTTAAAAGATAATTAGCCGACAAAATGGCTTCACCCCACATGTTCTGTGGCAACCCAGAACTTATTAACATTGCATTCATCATATCTTTTAAAGTACGATTTTTCCGTTCTGCTACTCCATTAGACTGAGGAGAATATGGAGCTGTGACTTCGTGAACAATTCCATGTTGTGAACAAAATTCACCAAATGGTTCCACATACTCACCGCCACGATCACTTCTTACCATCTTAATTTTCTTATTAAGTTGGTTTTCCACTTCTTGTTTATATAAAATAAACTTGTTAATGGCCTCATCTTTACTTTTCAGTAAATAAACATAACAATATTTAGTACTATCATCAATGAAAGTAATAAAGTATTTGTTACCACCTCTTGTTTGTGCAAATTTTAAATCACATACATCAGTGTGAATTAAATCAAGGGATTCAGTGTTTCTTTCAACAGTTTGGAACGATGTTCTCGTTAGTTTTGCCTCTACACAAGTTTCACACTTGTGTTTGGAATCAATATTAAATGTGGGTATGCGATTCATGTTAATTAGTCTACGTAAAGAATCATAATTAACATGTCCTAATCTACCATGCCATAAATTAGAAGACTCAATCAAGTAAGCAGAAGAATTGGAAATTTTATTAAAAGCAATAGAGTTTGGCTTAACAGCCATTACATTCATCTTCCACATTCCCTCTTTCACATAACCCTTTCCAACATAAACACCATGTTTGGACAACACTATTTTATCAGACTCGAGCACCATCTTGAATCCATGAGTGCTCAATAGTGTTCCAGAAATTAGATTCCTACGAATGTCTGGCGCATACAGCACATTCTTCAGCTTGACCTCTTTTCCAGAAGTCATCTTGAGGCACACAGTTCCCTTCCCTTTGATATCAGAGGTAGACGAGTTGCCCATATACAGCTTCTCCCCAGTTTCCACACGAGTTAGCTCAGAAAAAGCAGACTCAGCAGCACAGATATGACGTGTAGCTCCGGTGTCCAGATACCATTCTTTTGGGTTAGTATCCACCAGATTAACTTCAGAGACAACAGCACAAAGGTCTAACCCAGATACATCCTTAGCCATATTATCCACAGCATTAGCCTCGTTTGTCCCTTTTGCCTTGTTGTTTTTCGGCAATCTACATTCTGCCGCCTTGTGCCCTGCTTTGCCGCAGTTGTGGCACTTTCCTTGAAACTTCTGCTTCTTGGAAATTCCCCCTTTTGGTCCCATCTTCGACCCAGGCTTAGATTTATTCTTGCCTCTCTCATGTTCAACCACGTTGGCCTTAGCAGTATTGGAGTTGACAGTAGCCTTTAAAGCTCTTTTGTCTCCAATCATATTTCCTTCTTGAATTCGAAGCTTGACAATGAGATCTTCAACAGTCATCTCCTTTCGTTTATGCTTCAGATAGTTCTTGAAATCTCTCCACGCAGGAGGTAGCTTCTCAATTATAGCAGCTACTTGAAAAGATTCACTCAAGACCATTCCCTCAGCATGAATCCCGTGGAGGATCACTTGAAGTTCTTGCACTTGACTCATCAGACTTTTCGAATCCACCATTGTGAAATTCAAGAACTGACCCACAAGGAATTTCTTGGCCCCAGCATCTTCAGTTCGATACTTGTGGTCCAAAGATTTCCAGAGTTCTTTTGCCGTTTTCTTCACTCTGTAAACAGCATACAAGTCGTCAGCTAAACCGTTCATAATATAATTACGGCAAATAAAGTCAGAGTGCGTCCATGCATCAATTGCATTAGCAGATTGTGCATCAATCTCATCCTCTCTAATAGTAGGAGGATCCTCTGTCAAAAAATTTCCAAGACCCAACATGGTCAGATAAAACAACATCTTTTGTTGCCATGTCTTGAAATTCACACCAGTGAACTTCTCCGGTTTCTCACTATGATTCACAGGAACCGTGGGAACAACCGGACCTGTCATGCGCAGAGACGGGTTTCGAGTGATTGAAGAAGTTCCAGGAGTTGCAGGGGTTTTCGACGTCATGGGCGTCTGAGGATTGGTATCATCAGTAACCATATCCTTGTTTCCAGAGTTAGACATATTTTCTGAAATTTTAAAAAATTAGAAAATTAGTAACGAATTATAAAATTCCAACAAATACTCAGAATTCGGAAGAACACAAAGTCCTTCAAAAAATATTCCGTCAAGTAAACCTGTTCGTCTCAAATAAGATAGCTCTGTTTTAAGATTGTTAGTAATAATGAAGCACCGGATAATAGAAACAAACAGGATATTAAAAAACGTGAACAGAATAAATAATTTATTGACGAATTAACTCACAAATACAATCAATAAATAAACAGTAACCTTTAACCGGTAAATTCGAGTAAAAGAAAGGAGATGCCGAGGCCTGTGAAAACACAGTTTCCTTAAAACAGATTCGCCCTCTCCGCGGTGCTTGAGAATCGTGAGCGTCTGTCTCCCAGGATACAACGACAATCGAACAGCTTGTCTGCACAAACGAACTGCTCCAGCGAACTCGAAACCACGCCTTTGCTCTACCACCACAAAACTGACTCGAAAAGAATTTTTGACTGACTGGGAAAATATTTTTTATGCGTATGCTCGATGATTAACCCTGAGGAGAATGACTCCTTTAAATAGACTAATGCACGGGAGAGAGAGGAGGAAAACGTGGTTTACTGGGACTCTATCTCGTGGTTACTTGCCCACTAAGTCTAGGAGTCTTGGATGAATGTGGACGGTTTTTCAGTGTTTACAACTGATCATAACTTTATCGCAAAAGATTACGACAATTATCATACTCTATCGTGAAAGATAACGATAAGTATCAATTTAATTAATGAACAAATATTTTCTGTTAAATAAATATTACAGAAAATAATAATTACTACACCAATTCGTAGCAAAAAATAAATATTGGAAACTGCAAAAACAAGGCCAACCTGGGGCGGGAATTTTTAGGCTAAACGGAACGACATTCGACGCGTACGTCGTGTGCGCATGCTATGGAAGCCTTAGCCAAGCCAAATCTTGGCTCATGATTTGCACACCCCCCCCCCCCCCCCCGCGCGCGCGCGCGAGAGAGAGAGCCTCTATGGAACACATTCTTACATGATATAGAAAGTGCTCCTATATTTAAACCTTTTAAGTTTTGACATTTTTCCCATGTGGGATATCCACTTTCCCACTTTGCCTTTGTTTTCCAATATTTTGCAACTTTAAGTTGCCCACTTTGAGCATCAATTTCTCATTCATCTCTTAACCATTTTGAGCATATAATATATCGTTTCGAAGCTCTCACGGAGGAGAACACATTGCCATCTTGAACTCATCAAATCGTCAAGTGGAACCCGCTCAAAACTCAGCCCGAAGTCGGCTGCATAAACCCAGTTTATAGCAGTTTTTTCCAACAATCCCCCACATGAATGAAATTGACTGACCATGCAGACAAAATGTGGTGATAGAGTTCTACGGCTTATATCTGCATAGGATAGGTAGGACGCACCTTTGAACCTTCCCTCATGAGAAAATATTTACTTTGCTAGCTGATCAGTAGACGCGATGTCTTTGAACTGTCTGCCGTTTGTGCAAACGATGATATAATCCACTCAGGTATTTACCTGACATAGTTTCGGTTCTCATGGTTTATGTTCATTTTGGCCGTGAACATATGCCTGGTTCTGCAAGACTTTATCAGAGAATTGAGCCCCCACAATTCTCCTAAGAAGTGGCCCAATTCTCTCTCACATAGGTGATCCTTTAACTACGAGTAACCCGCATTACTCTGCTCGATTCCTTCGACGCGTAAAGATCATTAAAAGCTTACAGCTTAACCTTTTCCACACGGGTGTCATTGTTTCATCATAGGAATGGACAGGGGTAACCCCCCACAGTGATCCAGCAAGGTTTTTACAATTAGGTTGTCCCATTGAACCAAGATCTTGGGATCTCCAGTCAGCAAGGTTGGGTTTTCCTTCGTATTAACCTTAATTTACAATGGGCTTGAGTCCCATTCCTTTCGATGTCTTATCAACTTGATCTCTGTTTAACCCTTTGGTTAGTGGATCTGCGATGTTATCTTTTGACCTCACATAGTCAATTGTGATAACTCCAGTTGATATCAATTGTCTAACGCTATTGTGTCGACGACGTATATGTCTCGACTTACCATTATACAAAATGTTTTGTGCCCTACCAATCGTAGATTGGTTATCACAATAGATGCATATAGCAGGCACGGGTTTCGACCAATCAGGAATATCTTCTAAGAAATTTCGTAGCCACTCGGCTTCTTCACTGCATTTGTCCAATGCCACAAACTCAGATTCCATCGTGGATCTAGTTATTACTGTTTGTCTTGAAGATTTCCATGAGATGGCCGCACCGCCTAAAGTGAATACATATCCACTTGTTGCTTTTGAATCTTGTATATCAGATATCCAGCTTGCATCAGTATATCCCTCAAGCACAGCAGGATCTCTGGTATAATGCAACCCATAATCATGAATATATCTTAAGTACCTTAGTACTCGCACAATCGCTTTCCAGTGTTCACTGCCTGGATTACTCGTGAATCTACTCAGACTGCTAATTGTGTAGGCAATGTCAGGTCTGGTGCAGCTCATCAAGTACATCAGACTGCCTATCACTCTAGCGTATTCAACTTGTGCAACACTATCTCCTTTGTTCTTGGATAGATGTTGACTTATGTCAATTGGAGTTCTGGCCACACCAGAATCATCCTTGCTGAATTTTTCCAGAATCTTATCCACATAATGAGATTGACTCAGTATGAGACCGTCTGGCGACCTTATAATCTTTATTCCCAGAATTACGTCGGCCAATCCCATATCTTTCATGTCGAATCTTGAATTCAGCAAATCTTTAATGGACTTCACCATTTTATCGTTGCTTCCCACAATGAGTATATCATCAACATACAAACAGAGAATTAAATATCCATCTTTTGATGTAGACACACTTGTCACACTCATTAATTTTGAATCCATTTGACATCATGACATTGTCAAATTTTTCATGCCACTGTTTAGGTGCTTGTTTAAGTCCATACAAGGACTTCACCAATTTACAGACTTTTCTTTCTTTTCCAGGAGCTACATAACCCTCAGGTTGTTCCATGTAGATTTCTTCATCATGATCTCCATTTAAGAAAGCAGTTTTAACGTCCATTTGATGGACTTCCAGATTTCGGAGAGTGGCAATTGCCAGAATCATCCTTATAGAATTTATTCTCGTCACAGGAGAATAAGTGTCAAAGTAATCATGGCCTTCTTGTTGTTTGTATCCTTTGATCACAAGCCTAGCCTTATACTTATCAATTGTTCCATCAGTTTTCATCTTCCGTTTAAAAACTCACTTAGAACCCAATGGTTTACATCCTGGAGGGAGGTCTACCAGTTCCCAAGTGTGATTTTGTAAGATAGAATCAATTTCACTTTTTATGGCTTCTTTCCATAAAGGACCTTCAGTGGAGCTTACAGCTTCTTTATACGTTTGAGGTTCTGCCTCAACCATGTAAGTCAGAAAATCAGGCCCGAAAGAATTTTCTGTCCTTACCCTTTTACTTCGTCTAGGCTCTTCATCAGAATCTTCAGGTTCTTCTTGATTTTGATTATTGTCAATATCTTCAAAGATCCGTTTTGAAGAACTTGGTCCAGCCTCTTTGGATTTACAAGGAAATACATGTTCAAAGAACGATGCATTTCTCGATTCCATTATGGTGTTCTTGTGAATATCAGGGTTTTTAGAATCATGCACAAGAAACCTATAAGCACTACTATTGTGTGCATATCCAATGAAAATACAGTCTACAGTCTTTGGACCTATTTTCACTTTCTTTGGCAAAGGTGTTGCCACCTTAGCAAGACACCCCCACACTTTTAAGTATTTGTACGTAGGTACTCTACCTTTCCATAACTCGTAGGGAGTCTTTTCTTCTTTCTTTCAGGGTATCTTATTTAAAAGATAATTAGCCGACAAAATGGCTTCACCCCACATGTTCTGTGGCAACCCAGAACTTATTAACATTGCATTCATCATATCTTTTAAAGTACGATTTTTCCGTTCTGCTACTCCATTAGACTGAGGAGAATATGGAGCTGTGACTTCGTGAACAATTCCATGTTGTTAACAAAATTCACCAAATGGTTCCACATACTCACCGCCACGATCACTTCTTACCATCTTAATTTTCTTATTAAGTTGGTTTTCCACTTCTTGTTTATATAAAATAAACTTGTTAATGGCCTCATCTTTACTTTTCAGTAAATAAACATAACAATATTTAGTACTATCATCAATGAAAGTAATAAAGTATTTGTTACCACCTCTTGTTTGTGCAAATTTTAAATCACATACATCAGTGTGAATTAAATCAAGGGATTCAGTGTTTCTTTCAACAGTTTGGAACGATGTTCTCGTTAGTTTTGCCTCTACACAAGTTTCACACTTGTGTTTGGAATCAATATTAAATGTGGGTATGTGATTCATGTTAATTAGTCTACGTAAAGAATCATAATTAACATGTCCTAATCTACCATGCCATAAATTAGAAGACTCAATCAAGTAAGCAGAAGAATTGGAAATTTTATTAAAAGCAATAGAGTTTGGCTTAACAGCCATTACATTCATCTTCCACATTCCCTCTTTCACATAACCCTTTCCAACATAAACACCATGTTTGGACAACACTATTTTATCAGACTCGAGCACCATCTTGAATCCATGAGTGCTCAATAGTGTTCCAGAAATTAGATTCCTACGAATGTCTGGCGCATACAGCACATTCTTCAGCTTGACCTCTTTTCCAGAAGTCATCTTGAGGCACACAGTTCCCTTCCCTTTGATATCAGAGGTAGACGAGTTGCCCATATACAGCTTCTCCCCAGTTTCCACACGAGTTAGCTCAGAAAAAGCAGACTCAGCAGCACAGATATGACGTGTAGCTCCGGTGTCCAGATACCATTCTTTTGGGTTAGTATCCACCAGATTAACTTCAGAGACAACAGCACAAAGGTCTAACCCAGATACATCCTTAGCCATATTATCCACAGCATTAGCCTCGTTTGTCCCTTTTGCCTTGTTGTTTTTCGGCAATCTACATTCTGCCGCCTTGTGCCCTGCTTTGCCGCAGTTGTGGCACTTTCCTTGAAACTTCTGCTTCTTGGAAATTCCCCCTTTTGGTCCCATCTTCGACCCAGGCTTAGATTTATTCTTGCCTCTCTCATGTTCAACCACGTTGGCCTTAGCAGTATTGGAGTTGACAGTAGCCTTTAAAGCTCTTTTGTCTCCAATCATATTTCCTTCTTGAATTCGAAGCTTGACAATGAGATCTTCAACAGTCATCTCCTTTCGTTTATGCTTCAAATAGTTCTTGAAATCTCTCCACGCAGGAGGTAGCTTCTCAATTATAGCAGCTACTTGAAAAGATTCACTCAAGACCATTCCCTCAGCATGAATCCCGTGGAGGATCACTTGAAGTTCTTGCACTTGACTCATCAGACTTTTCGAATCCACCATTGTGAAATTCAAGAACTGACCCACAAGGAATTTCTTGGCCCCAGCATCTTCAGTTCGATACTTGTGGTCCAAAGATTTCCAGAGTTCTTTTGCCGTTTTCTTCACTCTGTAAACAGCATACAAGTCGTCAGCTAAACCGTTCATAATATAATTACGGCAAATAAAGTCAGAGTGCGTCCATGCATCAATTGCATTAGCAGATTGTGCATCAATCTCATCCTCTCTAATAGTAGGAGGATCCTCTGTCAAAAAATTTCCAAGACCCAACATGGTCAGATAAAACAGCATCTTTTGTTGCCATGTCTTGAAATTCACACCAGTGAACTTCTCCGGTTTCTCACTATGATTCACAGGAACCGTGGGAACAACCGGACCCGTCATGCGCAGAGACGGGTTTCGAGTGATCGAAGAACTTCCAGGAGTTGCAGGGGTTTTCGACGTCATGGGCGTCTGAGGATTGGTATCATCAGTAACCATATCCTTGTTTCCAGAGTTAGACATATTTTCTGAAATTTTAAAAAATTAGAAAATTAGTAACGAATTATAAAATTACAACAAATACTCAGAATTCGGAAGAACACAAAGTCCTTCAAAAAATATTCCGTCAAGTAAACCTGTTCGTCTCAAATAAGATAGCTCTGTTTTAAGATTGTTAGTAATAATGAAGCACCGGATAATAGAAACAAACAGGATATTAAAAAACGTGAACAGAATAAATAATTTATTGACGAATTAACTCACAAGTACAATCAATAAATAAACAGTAACCTTTAATCGGTAAATTCGAGTAAAAGAAAGGAGATGCCGAGGCCTGTGAAAACACAGTTTCCTTAAAACAGATTCGCCCTCTCCGCGGTGCTTGAGAATCGTGAGCGTCTGTCTCCCAGGATACAACGACAATCGAACAGCTTGTCTGCACAAACAAACTGCTCCAGCGAACTCGAAACCACGCCTTTGCTCTACCACCACAAAACTGACTCGAAAGGAATTTTTGACTGACTGCGAAAATATTGTTTATGCGTATGCTCGATGATTAACCCTGAGGAGAATGACTCCTTTAAATAGACTAATGCACGGGAGAGAGAGGAGGAAAACGTGGTTTATTGGGACTCTATCTCGTGGTTACTTGCCCACTAAGTCTAGGAGTCTTGGATGAATGTGGACGGTTTTTCAGTGTTTACAACTGATCATAACTTTATCGCAAAAGATTACGACAATTATCATACTCTATCGTGAAAGATAACGATAAGTATCAATTTAATTAATGCACAAATATTTTCTGTTAAATAAATATTACAGAAAATAATAATTACTACACCAATTCGTAGCAAAAAATAAATATTGGAAACTGCAAAAACAAGGCCAACCCGGGGCGGGAATTTTTAGGCTAAACGGAACGACATTCGACTCGTACGTCGTGTGCGCATGCGATGGAAGCCTTAGCCAAGCCAAATCTTGGCTCATATAATATATCGTTTCGAAGCTCTCACGGAGGAGAACACGTTGCCATCTTGAACTCATCAAATCGTCAAGTGGAACCCGCTCAAAACTTAGCCCGAAGTCGGCTGCATAAACCCAGTTTATAGCAGTTTTTTCCAACAATAAGACAACTCCAAAATACACAAGGCAGAGGCTTGCACCTTGGGCAGTGCGGCCAAAACATGGTACTGCTTTATATAGACCTCGGGAATATTATGCCAAATAGAAGTGCAAAAAACGTGGTGTACTAATCACATTGGTTAATAATATTTTACGCTTAATTCACCAAAAGGGAGAAAAATTATGTAAAATTGATGACGGGAGGACACAAGCTAGTAATTAGTAACATTACATATTTCTTTATTAATTTGTTTGCACTAGTAGCATTACCTAAACTGTGTTTATCTTAACCAAAAAAAAATGACAAATATTATGATCGACATGATATCTATGTATTATCAAATAAAAAAGAAGATCGACATGATACTTGATTGCTTCTTAGAGATCTCAAACTTTTTATGCCGGCTAATATTTCAAAGGTTAGTGATAGTCTATTCCCACTACATCCCCACTTCGTTAATCAGATTGGATCATCCTTCAGAAGTCAAAACTTCAAGTTGTTCTTTCTTGCTCTTTTTTTCCTTCTAAACAAATTTCTTTAGTTGGGTTCACACACACACATATATTTGCAAAAGTGAATGCCGTTCTCACTAAAAGCTCAAGCTTGTAGAGAGAATTGACATTTATATATTTACATATATAATCTCCAACACGCCCACTCACGTGCAGGCCGTAAATCTTTTTGTTACGCCTGACACGTGCTATTTTTTGTTAAGTGGGTGGTGGTGGGATTCGAACCCATGACCTCCTCTTTTCCTGAGCGCTGATACCATATTAGAGTTTGAAGTGATATGGGAAGTGTTAGCGAAAACCATTAATCGACGACACAGGAGCTGGTCCCCAAACATCACCATAAATATAGTGCAAAGCATGCTCAGAAACTAAAGAAGATTTAGAAAACGGCAATTGGTGACTTTTACTCAAAAAACAATGTTCACAATACTCATTGTTCAAAATTGTTCGACTATCACAAGGTAAATTAAACTTGCGAAAAATAAAAGAACTAATTTTATCAGAAGGGTGACCCAAGCGATCATGCCAACAAACTCGATGCGTCCGTTCACCAACAAAAGCACTAAACTTTGAGCGAGACACCTGGGGAAGCCGCAACTGATAAACGCCACCAATGCAAGGTCCTCTCAATAAACTAGCCCCTGTATTGCGATCCTTAACAACAAAATGAGAAGAATAAAGTGCAATGGTCACGTTGTTAGATTTCGTGAATTGATGGACAGATAAAAGGTTGCGACTTGATTTGGAAACACATAAAATATTATCCATGGAGAAATGACGATCCGAACAAATAAAGTTGGAAGAGCCAATGTGAGAGATGTTCAAACCTGTACCATCTGCCGGAGCCACTTCATCCGGACCCTCATATTCCGAATGAACCGATAAATTCTGAAGATCGGACATTAGATTATGAGAGGCACCGGAATCAACCAACCAATTGTTTGGAGAAGGTGCAGGAGCTGTCGGGGATGCCGCCAAGTTGGCTGTAGGTGCGGTGAATAGCCGACAATTGCGAGCACCGTGTCCTTGATTGCCACACAATTGGCAGACGACGGGTGGACGTCCTGGAGGGGGCGTATTTGCCGGATAACGCGGCTGATTGCGCTGATTTTGGTGTTGTTGAAAATGTTGTTGATTTCCTCCATTATTATTTTTGTTTTGGGACCGATGACAGCCACTTTTTGAGCCTCGAGATTGTCCGAATTGCTGTTGGTTACCCCCTCGTTAGTTGTTGCGATTTGGATTAGAAGCAGTGCCATAATTGGTTGTGGCAACCAAATTAGCGGCTTCTGTGTCAGTACGGCGAAGAAACGCCTCTTGAGCAAGCAGTAAATCATGGAGTTCATCAAAACGAATGGGATTCTCGCGAGCACGGATCGGACCTACCAAATCATGATACGTCGGACCAAGCCCATTCAGAATATAAAGAGTGAGATCATCATCATCGAGAGGATGATCGATTACAGCAAGTTCATCGGCTTTGGCCTTCACGGCCTGTAAGAACTCGAAAACAGAACGAGAGCCGAGTTTCATGGTGTTGAGGTCATCTTTCAACTGCATCACACGAGAGCGCGAGCGATTGGCATACAATCGTTGAAGGGTAAACCAGGCATCGGAAGAGGTAGCGGCGGATGAGATTAAAGGGACAATCTCGGCCGAAACTGATCCAAAAAGGGCGGTCAAGATGAGTGAATCTTGCCGTGTCCAGTGGACATGAGCGGCAATGGATTCAGACGTGGAACCTTGAGGAGGGCATGGGAACGTGACATCCAAAAATCCAAATAAGCCAAAGCCATGGAAGAGATGGCGCACTTAAGATCGCCAAGAAGCGAAATTGTTGCCATTGAGATGTAGCGGAAGGTGGTGGTGGGCGTTAATGGGAATCAGAGATTCCCCGCCAGGCCCGATCGGACCATTCCCAGATGACATGCGAGAGGTGAGGGGGGTATTTCCAAAGTTTGATCCATCATTGGAGGAGTCGGGGGAGTTGGGTGAATCGCGGCCATAGGTGAGGATCAAGAATCTCTAGAGAGATTTTAGGTCTCTTGATACCATATTGAATGCCGTTCTCACTAAAAGCTCAAGCTTGTAGAGAGGATTGACATTTATATATTTATGTATATAATCTCCAACACTCTCAACGTGTTTTTGGTTGCTTTTTTCTAGGAAAACACCATATATATAGTTGATCAAAGTTGGCGTTTTATATTAATATTTCACCTGGGGAAGAAAAAACCTTAACAATGTAAGCGATTCAATTTATTAGTAACTGAAGCTGAAATTTAATATTTGTCCAGTTTTTTACCATAGTTTGTACATGAACTTGTTAACCTCTTATGAAGTCCTGTATCAAATTGACATGTCTTCCTCGATGTCCCGACATTATTGTGATCTAAAAAATAAACCAATTCTTCCACCTTACCTAAAGACCAATCCATAGTCTTCGAAGGTGCACACTCCTAATCACATAAACCTCGTAGGTATGCAGTCCTATTATGGCTTAGCTGACTTGGGTCAGGCACATCCTCTAACAAATACCCTCATCTCAAAATGACAAAATGTGATTTATTCACTTTTTTGCTCTCTCACTCTAAACTAGAGTTTTATCGCTCTAAACTCTATTATCTACTCATAATGACTTAAGCATTTGGTGGCCTTAACCAAGACCAATTAGCAAGTTTACATATCTTGTCTGAGTGTACGTAGGTAGTTTTGCCAATGATTATCGTGTCTGATCGTCGGTTTGGGAAAATCTTGGTGTGATGTGGCGTATCTAAATAGCAAAGGAAGATACTCGGCATCAAATTGGCGCCATATATGAGAAATCAAACACGATCATGTAAAAACAAGAGAGAAACAAGAATAAGAAGAATCGTGAAAGGATCCCAACATCATTTGGCGAATTCAAAGTCACAACAAAGTGAACAACAAGAAAATGTCATAGGCCTCTGCCTTATTCACCAGGGAGGGGGTAGAGGGCATGTGTTCTTTGAAACAAGTAGTTCACATAGTTGTACCTTTAAAGCAGGGGATGACAGGAAAGCTGTCAGATTGGTGTTTTGAAGAATAATTATGTTTAAGTAGAAAATGTGTCTAGGACCTATTTGCTGTAATAGATTTTACAGGTTTTTCTATATCAAATACAATTTATGATAAAGAAGTTTTATATTTCTGAGATACTGTTAAATTATAAGAAAAGTCGTGTTAGCCGAATGTAGTAGTTGTATACTTAGAACATGTTTCTGCATGTGATAGATTTTGCGAGATTTTTTAAATATTTATGTAATATCTTTGTAGACGGAACCGATAGGTTAGGATATGGTTTGTATATCTTGTGATCTACTTTGGGTAGGATCGAATTCAGGACCTACCTTATCACAGTCAAAGATCGTTCAGAAATGATGGAAGAGGATTATTTGGAATTCGGGAACTCAATCTATTTAATGAAAATTCCAAATTTGTTAGAGATCATGCTAACACGTAACCTAAGACTTAAGAGTAGCGTTCAACTCCTAATTGGACTTTGTTATGCTCTATAAATACATTTGTAGACACATTAAATTGTGCTTAATTAAATAGGTAAATGTGTCAAATAGGGGCAAATTGGAAAATAAATAAATATTCCATCAAATATTATTCAAGAGATGGAAATATTTATTCAACGAGAAGAAAATAGTATTCAATCAAAATCTTAATCCTTAAGAGATGAAACCATATATATTTATCAAATCTCAAGACACGGAAATATTGCTCCGTGAAATCTCAATTCCCATGATATGAAAATAAATATTTTTTTTAAATCATGTCTTCCATTTCAAGAGATTCAAGAGTTAATCTCAAGCCTCCATCTAATCGTGAAAATCTGACTAAAATCTTTTTTTTTTTAAACTTTAAATATAGGTTTTCATTAAGAAGAAAATTCAAAATAAAAATCAAGTATTCTTGGAGCAACAAAGTTCTGCGAATTATCTCCCTCAAGTTCATCAAAAACCTGGAAGACGGTCAAAAAACCATTTCTCAAGACCAGGTTTATGCTCAAGAAGATCGAGTTTTAATAAATTTGAGAAACTAAAGATAAAGTTTCTACGATTCTTCAATAACATTCAATACAAATCATACTTTGATTCGTGATCAAGCTTACATGCCCTCGAATTAATGTTTTTCAAGCTCAAGTAAATTCTGGTGAAGATCAAGCTAACAACTTTGCCTATAGAATCTTGGAGATTGTTGTTCTTGGAGAAATTAAATTAGATGATCAAATAGAGAAATTGTAACCCAATTTTCAATTCATTCATTTGATATTGATTTTGTACTCTTTTTCTTGTCTTTAATTTATGATAAAATTGTTCTTACAGCATCATCACGTCAAACACTTCAATAATCCTTGATATTGTTTGTATACATAACAGGCATATACCAGAGTGCTTCGAGGTATTGCATGTATGTGCTAGGATCAAAGTATCATCACCAACACGGCTACTTTTATTCGTTATTCGCAACAAAAGCTGGTGTTCTTGTGAGGAGATGTCTTGTGCTATGAATAAAGTTGCATCAACAAAAAATGGTGTTAAGACAAACTGGGGGTCCACAGCTAAAATATGAGCAGGAATCTTGCATATCAAATGAACATGAGGTTCAAGCAAACAATCAGAAGTGAAAGGTTGAAGTGTATCGACTATTTTTTTGGGCCCTAGAGGTGTTCGGCTATCAGAGGAGTGTCTAAAATACACTATTTTGCATGCTTATTTACTTGCTTTTGTGTATTTCGTTTCACGTTGGTGTATGTTTTCCAGATTTTGAGTCAAGTTATGCAAAAATGAGGGAATAAGGCACGAAAACTTATGCGGAACGAGATTCCAGGAGCTTACCAAAGTCTGATCGAGCCGCCGACAACTGGCATGGTAATGCCCTTCTGGTGTTGACAATTATGATCTTAAAAATTGTTCAGATCAGATAGAATCTTCCAGAGAGTTCAAGTCTATGAAGCGAGCAGTCATTTTTGGCTTACCATTTGGACGAATTCAACTCCTCTGGCCCCAATAAATAGCCATGCAAGTCTCACAAAAAGATATTCACTTGGAGATACAATTTTAAAAGAGCTGAAGTAGAATAAAGAGCAAGAGCTCAAAAATAATATTAGTTTTGGTTTATTTTCTTATTCTTGGATTAGTTAATTTCTTTCATAATTTAGATTTATTGCTTTCTCAATTTATTTATTAATTTCTTAGCTAATAATTGTAGAATAGTGAATAACCTGGTGCATTGTTTTATTAGCAATATATTTGGTTCAATTCAATGTTTTTCTGAGTTCATTCAATATTGTTCTGAGTTCAGGGAGTATAGAGATGGGTTTGTTCTATTGATATTTTATGTATTAAATTGGATGATTTTTTATTTTATTTTTATGTTTGAGAACTTGGACTTATGATTTTCTTTTTATCTATCAGTGCATGAATTGAATGTAGTTCTATATTGAAAGACTCATTGAGAACTCTACATGTGCTTTCTGAAAAATAGTTTCATGGTTATGACGCACTATAGAAGTATATTCATCGTCGATGAATGTTTAGCGCTTAAGTTAAATTTTGTTCGAACAAGATAGAAGGTCTCAACTGTACCATGGGAATAGATTAACTAACTGGATAAAGAGTTTCATAAATGTGACCATGTGATTCGCAACTGATTTCGGAATCACTTGTGTCACACAATAACCAACTCAAACGATAAAGAGAAAAAAAATGAGAAATACATTTCTATAAGTAGAAATTCAATCTCCATGCCCAATTAATTGGAATATAGTAAGAATAGTTAAGTAAACTTAATTCTTAGGACTTGCACACTTTCGTTGAGGGATTGATATTTTGGGAACACAATCATACTTCCCTTTATTACTTGTAACTCATACACCTTGCAATTTTATATTGCATTGCTAATGATTGCGTAACACTATCACTTAAAGACCTTAATTGTAGATCCCAAATTTTTATCTTTTGTAGATTTATTTGATCTGAACGGGGCCTCTTGGTTGGAGTAAGCCATTAACCAAAGTACTACGTTAAAATACTAGTGTCATCCACTCAATCTTTCTGCACACATGCATCACACAAGTACAACAGTGCAATCAAAATGGAGTTCTAAATTTTGTAACATATTTAAAATACAACACATAAACATTTTCAGAATACTAAATAGATTAAAACATGAACATATACATTAACATATAACAGAAATCAGACAACAACATGAACTAGATAACATGAAACATAAACTGGAAATTTAAAAAAGAAAAAACAATAGAGAGATTGCAGATGGCTGCTGAAGGTGGGTGAGGCACAAGTGAGACCTCTTGTCCTTAAGCTGAGTATGTACGGCTAACTTCAAGTCCTCGTGGATATTGAACTCCATGGTACAACATCCTTCCCGTGAAACAACTTTGTTGAAGTTGAAGAATGCTTCATATTTTCGAACATTCATACCCGAATGCTATGAAGTGCAGAAGAGGTTATGAACTTTTTGATGATTTTCTCTTTGCTCAGAAGGTCTCTATATATAGTAGCGAAAAAATCGTAATTGTTGAATGACATTGAGGGAGTATGAATTTCGGTCTTGATTTGACAGTATAACGTCTAAAACATTCAAAAACATTGACCCCTTACAAAGTAATTAAGTTGTGTAACTACTGAAATTAAGTGGGAGTTTTTAAATTTTAAATATTCACGGAATTAATTGAAATATTTAAATTTGGATTTTATTTTCTATACCTAAATTAAATATATAAAATTGTAGCAAAAAGATAAGACTGCTTTTTCAGTAGAAACACACACCCCATAGCGTGGCTGGCGTGCTTTACCGAGTGAGCCGACCAGACAAACAATGATGATAGGGCACAAAGTCTTTTTGTGAAGTGCAGTATACAATATGGATTTGTGTTTCTAGATAAACAAGTCTCGAGTGTAGAACTATTCCAATGTGGGACAAGTCCCACTTATTTTTGCCTTTAAGCAATTACAGTTCATACTTAAACCTTTGTGATCACTCAGTTCGAACCAAAGTTGCCTTCTTTATTATTTGCATGGGCGTATCTATATGCTTTGGAGGGCGACAATATATACATATATATATATATATGTATATATATATGTATATATATATATACATATATATACATATATATATGTATATATATATATACATATATATATATATAATATACACATATATATATATATACATTTATATATATATATATATACATATATATACATATATATACATATATATATATATACATATATATATATATATACATATATATATATATAATATACACATATATATATATATACATATATATACATATATATACATATATATATATATACATATATATATATATATATACATATATATATATATAATATACACATATATATATATATACATTTATATATATATATATATACATATATATATATATACATATATATATATATACATATATATATATATATATATATATATATGTATACTAGGAAAGGTCACGTGCTACGCACGTGCATGCTAATTAAGTTCTACACTATTATTATTGTTAAAAATATTTTATGGAAGCAAAACAAAGATTTCTTTACAATAATACAAATAACATAAAACAAATTATGATAAAACAAATTTAAAAATTTAAATTATTTTCAACAAATCATTTCTGCGACTCTATTCTATGCGATTAGAAAGGCAATTGCTTATTACTTCAGGGGTCCCTTTTTTGTGATTTGTTACTGCTGATCAAGATTTGAATTTTTCTCTGTATCTTCAATAGGGACAAATGTTCATCAATCACTCTCCTTTCGAAAAGAGACTTTGGAATTTTTAATTACAGAATAGATTATTTTAATTATTTAATGGTAAAAATGTCAATTACTCATGGGATGGAATCTTTACCTTGGATACAGTATAGATTGTATTTTCTGTTACTTGTTGGTCCCTGATTATGTTTGCTTAACGCTAAATCACACATCTTTACTCACGGCATATGTGCTATATTACTTGTACCTATAAGTGATCTTACATGTTCTCTGTGTTGAATACATGTCTTAAATGCTTTATGTCCTTTGTGGTTGATTTAAGCCTTTGCTAAAATATATTTTCATTGAGCAGCTTCATTGCCTTAACTGCTTATTAATAGCTCTGAAGCAGTTGATAGGATCAAAATGTATTAGCCTTCCAATTCGACCAGAGGAAGTCCCTATGTTTTCAGTTGAGTAATGCAGCTAAATACGTTATGTCTGAAAATGCTGTATAATACTATTAGTAGGGTAAAGGTCTTGTCTTTTTAAGATATGGCATCAGTCTAGATAGGGAGCAGTAAACACTAAATATGTGTTACCTTCTTAGCTTTAGTTCTCAAAGATAAATCAGTTTAAATTTCAACCAAATTACTGCCATTGTTTATCTATTTTCTGTCGTTATGTTACTCCCTCGCGTGGTATTTGCAGGTCTCAAATCGTTGTGCAGTTTGATTGTATTTTCTGTTACTTGTTGGTCCTTGATTATGTTTGCTTAACGCTAAATCACACATCTTTACTCACGACAGATGTGCTATATTACTTGTACCTATAAGTGATCTTACATGTTCCCATTGTTTATGTATTTTCTTCAGCATGTAGTCGATTTATACATAAAAGCCTCATCATAAGCCATACTTGCTTTCTAATAGTAGGCATATAAATTCATTTTATTCAATAACTACTTGTTTTGGTGAGATTACTTAGTACAAATTGGTGACTTTTTGTAGTCTGGTACTTATGGTTCATTTTAGAATATACTGAATAGGTTTGGTTTGTCTGGACATTATATTATAAGCTCGACTTAGCTTTCTTATAGGGGGATAGAGTTGAGATGGTGTTTTTGGAATCAATTGCTTTTTGTAGGATTTATTGTTCATAAAATATTTTACAAGTTAAATCGTTTGAACAAGTTTGTGCAGATTTTACCCAGTACGTTTTTCATGTGTTTCAGATATGCACAGCTTTGGAAATAATGGAAAGGCGATATGTGTTCATTCCTAATCTTTCCGGCCACATGTTGAAATGGACAATTAAGGTGCAGGTGACTAATTAGATGTTGTTAAGTCTTGCAAGTTTTGTAGATCTACACTACTACTGCAGAGGATTTTGTAAGTCTAACTTGTTTTCACATTCATTCTTGACAAAAATGTTGACGGTGCAGATTCATCAACATCTAATTAGACGAATGCCGATATCGACATCCGTCTAATTAGATGTTGGTAAGTCTTGCAAATTTTGTAGGTGTACACTACTACTACAAAGGATTTTGTTAGTCTAACTTGTTTTCACATTCATTCTTGACAAAAATGTTGACGGTGCAGATTCATCAACATCCAATTAGACAGATGCCGATCTTACGACATCCGTATACGATCTAACGGCATCCGTATAATTAGATGTTGTTAAGTCTTGCAAATTTTCTGTAGAGGATTTTGTAAGTCTAACTTGTTTTCACATTCATTCTTGACAAAAATGGGTATTCATAGGCTTCAATAATGGACAACACGACCCGACCCAACCCGACCCGTTTCTATAAGTATAAATACGACACTTAAGGTTATCATCTTTATTTTTCGCCTTTACATTCTCTCTCTCCCTCTCTTTCTCTCTCTACAATTCATCTCTCTTCTCTTCTGTAAAATCACACCGTCAATTCATCTCTCTTCTCTTCTGTAAAATCACACAGTTAGCTTACGGCGTCGATCAGATTAATCAATGAGATTAACTAACAACTAATTAGGTGGATGCCGATCTGTGAGCATCCACCTAATTAGTTGTTTTTAAGTCTTGCAATTCATGGAGATTTACACTCGCATCGGATTAATTTTTGTAAGTCTGCTTAAGTTTTATTATTATTTTAGTTTCGATTTATGTAGATAACCAATTATTGTCTAGCAATTTTTAAAGATCCACTGTCGTATAGTTAATTTTGTAAGTTAACTTAAATCTTGTTATTAGGTTAGTTTCGATTTATGAAGATAACCAATTATTAGTCTCAAAGACTCATTTTTTATAAGAATTAGTTTATAAACATATACGGTAAACTTATACAAACTTGAAAGATCAAATCTTAGTTAGTAAGTTAAGTCGGAACAATTGAAACTTAAGTTCTCAGTAAAGACTCATCTTGTTCAGGAGTAATCTGGTCATCATGCTTGATTTGTTATGTTTAAAGTGTTGAAACATGCACTTGTTTTTTAAATAGAGCTCCCTCAACAAAACCCCCAAATTTACACGATATCTCAAATTTTTTTGCATCTTCTTCAAATTCTCGCAATTTTCTAGTCTAAATCAATTAATTCGGATCATTCATTATGTTAAAATGGTAATTCAAGGTCTAAGAGGTGCTCTGCGATGGAATCAAACTAATATTCGACATTTGAAATTGAATTCAGTTGCAGTAGATGCTTCGGACTGGATTTATGATTGTGTGAAATCAAATCCTCATAAAGTTATGATCGATGATCGACATGATGATTAAGTGTTTGAATTCATTTTATTTCAAAATTTGTGTATTTAATATTAATAGGGTTTGTTATGTAAGTATCTAATAGGTTTAATGATAATAAAAACGCAGTTGTTATGTAATGCATTGAAATGATTACCAAGTTGAAAGACTATAAAATTGAGACAATTATGGTCTTTGCTGGAGTTTCTCCCCTATTAGGTCTTTGCTGGAGTTTCTCCCCCTCTTAGGGGAGAAAAAAAATCTGAACGAGCCCGGAATCATATGTTTGTAATTTAGTATTGAATTGTTCAATTGTATTAAGTTATATTCGTTCTCTTTTCTTGCGAGTTAGGGAAAGGGATTCCTCTCTCAAAAAATATCTGAAAATGGGAAAGGAAATGCATTTGAGATCACACATGAACTTCTTTTTGGGATTATAGAGGTATATTCTTTTTTGTTTTGTGTTTCTTTTTACATGTGTAGGTTTGTTATTAACTTGTGTTTTTTTATTAGGATCTTAAAAACCACAATATACCGTGTATAGTTCGATCTATGAGGCGGATGCCCAAATGATCTATTTAGCCAACAAGGGAGTGGTTGAAGCCGTTATATCGAACGACACAGACATGATTGTCTATGGTGTCAATAGGATGATTGGTTCTTAATTTTGTAGAGGTATATTCTTTTCATTTTTGTCTTGTTTTTTTACATGTGTAGCCTTGTTGTTAACTTGTATATCTTTAATAGGAACTTAAAGAAAGTTATAGGGTACAACGTATAGTTTCGGTATACGGACGGTGTAGATCAACTTGATCTAATACCTACAAATAAGCTTCTACACTCTTATTCAAACCATTTTTCATATTTCTCATACACATTCATTCTCCGATTTGATCATTTGCAACTCTCATTGAAGTTGTTCATGATAGTATAATGAATTCTTTTGCTTGAAAGAAAGAAGACAAGAACTTGTGGGCAAACATTTGTCTATTGCTGAAAAGGAAAAGTTTCTTGTTTACAATGGCCCAAATCCTTTCTATTTATTGTAAGCCACCTTTGTGATGGACAACCCTAATTGACCTGATCTAACTGCTATTATTTTGCGCCTACAAGGTCCTACACCATTCTGATTTACACAAATATCATGCCTTTCTTGGATGCTCTAACAAGCTTTTAGAAATGTGTATTTACAAAAAAGCCCCTGAAAAGATGAAAAATACAAAGTTGAATATGCAACCTCCATGGGCGGCTTGTGAGCTCAGTGCGCGCAGCTGTGCGTGTCGCACCTGTAATACCCTAATTTTTTTAAATGATCTTAATTTAATTAAGAATCTTACTAATAACTTATAGTGTAATCTTATAATTTTGGGCCAGTAAAAGTTTATAATATTATTAACTATTTTTGGAATTTGGGACCATTAGAGATCATCAATGTAAATGATTCACTAACTTAACGAAAAGCCCAAACAGTTATCCCAAATCTTTTGCGGATTAGGGATTAAGCCGCATTCTCATCACCAAGCAATTAGTTTTCTACTTTTCTTCGTCAACCTTCAGCGGCGCTCGAATCCGGTAAAAACATCTTTCTTTCTACTTTACAAATTCATCTGTTTGGTTTATTAATATATTGCCAAATCCAAGAAAAAATTATCTTAGTGTAAGACCTCAATTTGACTGTTAGTATGAAGATAATCATTGCAATATTGCTTAGGAGATGAAGTTCAATATTTTGCGCCCTATTATACAATTTAATACCTTATAAGTACTAATGAAAATATAACAATCAAATGCTTGTTTGTTTTTCAATTTATATTTCTTAATAATTTTTAAAACATATTTTATATTTTCATAGAGAGCAATTGATTTTTCGTTGTAAGCTTAGACATAATTAATATTAATATTTAAAAATATGAAAACATTTTCATCCCAGTTTTAAATTTCTTAAAATGTTAAAGTTGTCATTTTTTTTTAAATCTTAATAATTAGATTCAAAACATAAAAAAATAAAAACCCACCCCACCGCCCGCTAGCACCCCCTGCCTCTGACCATGACAAACTTATCAGACTCAAAGACTAGTCTTAAACCTACTCATAACAAGCATGTAACCAGATACGAAATTCTTTTAGATATTTGGACGTAGTACACCAATCCGAGTAAGCTCCTAACTTGAAGTCATCATTAGCACTACTTTCCCACTTTCGACAACATTAGAGGTTGCATCATTCTCAATGAATAGATTCTTCACTTGAATGCAGTGTAGGAGAAGTAACTTCTATCTATCAACACAAATATGGTGGGCGACACCAATGTTGACAAACCACTCTCTTGGATTGTCTATTGTATAGGCTTCAAGCACAACTGTCATGAGCATGAGGTTGGCCTATCAATATGGACCCTCTTTTATCTCAACTGTAACAACTTGGTTGGGATGATTTTGATGAGTTCTTTTTCTAAGCTGGTATTCTTTTGCTATGCGGTTTGACTTTCCAAGTTGTAGCAGTTAGCTTGGATTTATTGGTCTTCTATTTATTCTAACATCATTATTCCTCCGATGCTTCCTCTTCGATTGGGTTGTTAGGATTTTTCTCCACTAAGTTGGCTCTTGATAAGAGAACATGATTTCATATTTTTGAATACTATATTGGGATGAAGTTTCTTACTCTAAAAAAATTAAAAAGTTAATCAAAGTATTGCAATTGTGGTTGTAAATGCATACATGACTTGGTTGAAGTGTGCGTGTG